>CABEEJ010003156.1:62530-78852 GCA_901482245.1 Timema douglasi
CAAACATAATCACGCCTACTCTATATAAAAACTTTTAACATAAATCATACAAATACATCATGAAACATTTACAATAGCTCAGGTTTGGAGGTGATAGTAGTAATAAAGGGAAATACAATTATTGTCAGGTCAGGGATTATACCTGACCAGGCTATAAATGGGGAGAGGGATTGGGAAGTAGCTGGGCTTACAGAAAAAAAAGATGGAAAGACAGTGAATGCCAAAAAGGGGTTGGGGAGGAGAGGGAGAGGTGTCGAAGACAGAGCAATCTACCAGAAAGCTAGTGAACTTTTTCAACAGTTTAGACATGATTTAATTTGAAAATATCAAATTTTGTTAAAATTATTCTATTATAAATATTTGTCATGTATGAGAGAACATTATCTTATTCTCTATAATAATATGATAACTTCAAAACTATATTCTTGTATTTCATGTTTTATTTAATTTTAATTTAATTGAAATTACGTATTATTGTAAAAAAGTAAATATTAACTTTTAACTTTATTTATTAATATAGTTCATTTTAAATTTACAAGTTTAATGTAATACAAAAATCTGCATGTTGTTGCTATGCATATTTTCTAAGCAATTGAGTAAACAACTTTATCGTTCTTATATAGTAGGTATCCATCCGAATCACATGACACAACTTCTTGTACAAAATCTGCTTTGCACAACTTATTGTATACAATTTCAGGAAATAGAATGTGTCCTATATCAGCCTTCATCAGCTATACATTTTAAAAATCATTATAATTGTAGAAGGATAAACCCCAACTGTTTTAAAATAGTTTTAAAAGTCGAAAGAAAATATCCTTTTTTATTTTCATAATATTTAGGAATGATTAAAACATTATTCACATTAAATACCAATATTTTCCAAATCAATCAATCATTATTAAGTGGAAGAGAAGGCTAACACCTTAACTTCGCCATATAAATAAAGGCTTTTATTAATATTATTTTCCTCATAAAAAGGGCAAAAAGACAAATATTTTATGCAATAACAGTGAACAGTCACTGGCTAAAATTTATATGCAATCCACGTGACTCAGATATTGTGCAATTTCTTGCACAACTTTTTGTACAAGAAGTTGTCGTGTGTACCAGTCTGAGTTTTGTGAAGTTTATTGTAGCAGGTGCTTTTGTTTTGGTGTGTATCAGTGAATGTTAACAAACGAAAGTTTATATGTATATGTCTGTGATAAGTAATAACACAATAATGTAAATCACAGAACAGAAGGACGCCAAAAGCCACAACTATCCTAAAAAAAACCTTCAAATAACTTCTTGAAGCATAAAACTTTTTTTTAAATTCCAGGACCTCCTCTTTTAAGTTTGGGGGCACCCCTTCCAAACTTGCCTAAGAATTTTGGTCACGAGACACTACTGTTCCTAGCTATGAGTAAAACAAGAAAGTCTAGATTAGATTTGGAGGTATTGAATCCGGATATTATGAATATGTTGGTGCTATATGTAGCTTCATTTGTAGTTGCATTTATACCCGTAGCAGGTGTAAAAACCTGTTTCGCTTAAGACCCAATCTTTGACACAATGTCTCATATACGAAGTTGACTGAGATCCAAAGTACAGCAAGTAAATGAAATTGTTTAGAGTTTGAACTTGCCTTCACAAATGGAATGTGTTTGTTCATTGATGTTTGTGGTTTTTTAGTTTGAAGATGATTAGTTGAAATAGTTTCAAGTACCTGACATTTACACTGTAAAAACTATGTAAAGTAAGACAATGTTGGTAGCTGATCTGATGATGCTAAGCATTGCCATTCAAGATACAGTCATAGCCACGTATAGTTTGGAACCAAGTAAGTGAACCACTAATGTGTCCCTACTGTCAGTGTGTGTATAACCCGAACGGGTAGTAGTAGTAATAATAATAATAATAATAATAATAATAATAATAATAATAATACTTTCAGTGGGTTGATATAATGCCTTGAGAGCTCTGATGTGCCTTAGTGTACTGTGTAATTGATTGATGTAAATTCATGAGAATGGATGACATAGGTTGTGTCACCCTTCAAAGATGAACAAAGATAATGAAATTTTTGTGGATCAGTTAGCGACTCAATGTTGTGTATAAGTGAACTAATCACTTCAAAAAATGGTAATCAGTCTTTGTAGCTTCCACTAAAAGAAGGCTAATTTTTAGTTGGCAGTTTGACCGGCATTTGTTTGTGGAATTGTTGAGGTAATTGAACTAGTATCATGTGAGTGTGCTTGAACAAATGCTTCAATCAATATCATTAAATCCAAATGTGTGTTCTCAAAATGTTCACGTTCATTAAAATGTATCATCAATCATTTCTATTTGTGATTGCAATGAATCAAACTCTGACCAACATTGATCCAATTTTGATAATCGCCATTTTAAATGAATTAATGAATTTTGTTGAATATCAAATATTTGAGAATAAACTTTAAATATTTTGACTCTAGCTTTGATAGAATCAAAGGAAAAGAGGAAGGTTAGTTAAAATAACTATAGGAAGGGATTAAACTGGACTCCCTTATTTGAAGAGACATGTATATTTACAATTGAAACAGGAGAGGTATGAGGATCTCTTAAGCGCTTTGTCTCACTTTGACAGTTGTCAAAAAGTATTTCCAAAACCTGGGTTTCTTGTTGGTAGATTGTACAGTTGGCTTTCAAAGTATGTGGCGCAGCCCTAATTCATGAGGACTATTGTGAGGATCTGAGATTCCTTGCATAGTAAAAATTCAACCCGAACTAAGAGGAATAAGTGAATAAGCATCAAAGTCACACACTATCAAAATGCACCCAATAAAACTGTGATATTCAATCGAAATATGACTCACTATCCAAAACACGAAGGACCAAAAATGTTTGCGATTATGGTGTATTATTGTTGAACATCATAATTTTCTCATACTATCTATATTCATCCTATAATTATGTTAAAGGATATTTGTAATAAAATATTAATTGATTAACACATGTTTTATAGAAATGTTTAATTATATAATATAAAATTAATAACAAAAAACAATGTTAAGGGTAAAATAATAAATATCAATTCACTTTTCACTCATACTGTAATAGATAAAAATATGTTAAGAGGATATTTTAGTAAAATGTTAATTGATTAACATATGTTTTATACAACTATTTAATTACATACTATAATATTAACAGCTAATTATACTGTTGAAGGTAAAATACTAGATATTAAGTGAATGTTCAATCCTGAGGTTTGAAATACCAATGATTGCAAAGTTAATAAATGTAAGGTAGAACTTAATTGTTCTGGACAGTTAGGCTAAGTGCACACAGGCAGCGAGGCAGGGTGACGATTATAATCACGAGGTGTCTACATGTGACAAAGAGTGGGCATTCAACACACAAAGCATTGTAAAGTGGAGCGGCACTTCTCTAGTTGGCAAAATAATCACCTAAGGCATTTCTTAGTGAAAACTCTTATTTTATGTGGAAAGCCTTGAAAGGGCGAGGAAAGAGCGAGTGGGTACATGAAGTGTGATAAGACAGGGACTATTATGGAGAATATCAATGTTTGTTTCCCGTGCTAAGAAGACATTATACACAATCGTCGAGTATACAGAGTATACAAGTATAGCAACCACGATCTTTGATTATATTATCAGAAAGTCATGGATGTTTTGGAGAAGCAAACTAAAAACTAGAGAACACCTATTTGTGCAGAAGAAAGACTAGTTGTCACTCTAAGGTGAGAAATGGTTTAAGTTTAAAAATATCATTTAGTTTTAAATGTTGCCAGATAGTAGTATATAACCCCTTACAACCATGAAAAATCAAGAACTATTCAATTATTATATTTATAATAGGTTTCACAGTTGGTATATTCTTATACAAGTATACGTTGAGAAGGCTTAACATGATGACCCGTTTTAACTTGGTAACTATGGACAATAAGTTTTTGAAGAGGTTGTGTAGATTGAAAAATGTGGCAATAAGCTCAGTAAAAAGTGATCATCTTCAAAGTCTTCTTTCTTTTCATTTCTAAGAAGGTCCACCTTCTGCTCTTCCAGTTGAAACATTTATTTTGCCACAGTGTTTTGGAGGTTTTATTTCACTTCCGTTCCTCTAAAGCTGAACTCTATGGAGGAACCGAATTCAAATGTGTTATGGCAGTGGTTCTTCCCAGGCTTAAAATTTTGAAATTCAGAAGAAAAGCCAAACTCCGCAATAAATTATTTATACATCACATTCAGTTTTCTGAAGTCTTTTTGCCTCCCCTAGTATCTTAAGCACTGACACAAACTTGGTTGCACAGTAACAGTATCCACATTCATATCTCGAGGATCCATACAACTAAGGTTTCTCATAATTGAGTACTGTAATGGGCACTTATGCAAGACTTTCTTTACTGTTTCAATAAGAAAATCATGACATTCCGTTCGCACTTGAAGAACATCCTTTTCTTTAACAATATTTTTGTGGAGCAAATTCTTGACTCTGTTTTCTGCAGCGAATCCCAAGTTTAATTTGGTAACTGGCAGCTGGTTTTCTTTTTTCCCTACTTCAACTTTAACCAGTTTGTTACTGGTAGTTGCTTTATTTATTTCATCTTCTTTAGTGAATCTCTCCATTGAGTTTCTAAGCATTTTCAACATGTCTCTTTCTAGAAATGGAAGCAATGGCGTATCAGTTTGGTACATTGTAAAATAAGGTTCTACTTGTTTTGAAATTCACTGAAATCTTAATAGCTTTATAGGAGTCAATGCATCACTGGTCACTTCTTTCAGAACTGTAAAGGATTTGGTGTTAGGATTGGGAAGATTGTCAGTAACTAACTGCACATATTTAGTTACATGAGGCCACATTTCAAGAGCGTGTGTTACAACAGTTGAATTTTCAACCCATCTTATGGGACAATTTTTTTTGGGAAAGACACTGCTATCATTTACTTTCATGTAATCTTCTCTTCTCGCTGGTGTGTCCTTAAATAAGTAATAGAGATAAAACTTGCTCCACATCCTAGGTTGATAATAATGAGCCATGCTTAAAAGCACCATGAATGATATGAAGCCTACTACAACTGCCGATATGAATTACTGCCATGTTTGTGTCTCTCTTCAATTGATCACACACCAGGTCATAAAATTTCCAACTGACATTTGGACCATCCATGGATAGTTGCAGTAGAGACTGTTTCGGAAGACTAATTTCAGAACTCAAATTTTCAAATGAAGTGAACATATCTTCTGCAGTAGCATGGCTAAGGAAAACTGAATGGATGTAACAAGACTGCACTTTATCTGCTTCCCAGTGGTGAATATGGTAATCTAACTGCTTCTCCTGACGCTTTCATCGAATAACAAAACAAATGAATCTTGTTTCTTGGGCTTCTCCATGAGTGCAGACTGAAAATAAGGAGCAATGCCAAAATAACATATATATGCACATTTTGTTTCTCCCAATGAAAAACTTTTTGCAATTCCTCTATCGAAAAACATTTTTTTAAATAATAGCCCGATATCTTCACATGATTTGTATGAATAGTGACTTCTGCATACTTTCAAAGCCCACATAATTTCAGCCTTTATAGAGTTTCCTGTTTAGTTAAGAAGGAGCTTACTATCTGCTGTCATTGTGGTAGTGGTTCTGAATCAGGAGCCGCAGAACTCGAAGATTGCTCTTGTTGTGTATCACCGAGAAAATAGTGAATTCCTAAAAGGTTTTTTCTACATGCAAGACTACAATGTTTTTTCCCATTCATGTGACTTGTTAAAGCAGACACCCCCAAGTTTGGCAATGTCAAATACTGAAGAGCATATGCTACAACTGGCTTTGTTCCTGTCTGGCCCTTTTACAAGCCATTTATTAAATTTTGGGTTATGTAACCACAAATCATTGAAAGTACAAGTCCCCGGCATATTGGCACGTAAATAAAAACAAAACAAAGCAAAAGGCGATTTCCTGCCTTTACGTAACAAACAGTATTAAAAGTTACAAAAAAAATCCATTTAAGAATAATGAAACAATGGCTTATTTATCCATGGCAGATTATTTGCTATCACACTTTAATAAAACTTTTGTGTGTGGAAATAAACACGGCAGTAACGAAGCAAACTGAACCAATACTTAAGGATTTCCATAGAAATAAAATGCATTAAGATAAAACAAACTACACAGCTACCAACTAAACACAAATTTTCACGGGATAATGTTTACAGACACCAAAATAGCACAACCATAGATAATAGAGTTAGAGAATAGCAACTCCCTGTAGTATGGCTAGAACCGGAATTTGAGCGCTAAGGTGGTTGAAAGATGAACTAATAGCTATCGGCGGGAATTTTAGTGCAAAACTGTAATTATAGGTACTTAAAATGTTAATAGGTAGTCAAAAATCTTCAAGGAATTATTACAAATGATGGTTTTAAAGCAATTTGTAAAAAAAATTGCAAATGCACAGAAATTGAGTTTTTAAATATAGGAAATTAGAGAAAACATATTATTTCATCGACAGTAGCGCTAATGTGTTTGCCAGAGAAGTTAACACTGTTTCCCCTTGCCCCTATAGAAATCCCAACCCATGGTTTGATGACGCAATAAGAAAACAAATAAAACAAAAGTAGCGGGAAGAGTAGCGGAGAGTGAACAGCAGACAACCGCTAATGCTTGATCAAAGAGCATGCGCTAGATATTTTATGTCCCAGTGCATTTTAAATCACGGTCTTTACAGCCATTCTTTACAACCATTTACAAAAATAAATATTGAAACTTGGAAATTCCAGGACTTTTCAAGGCCCAGAGTAATTTAAGGACTTTTCCAGGCCTTGAACAGACACACATTAAATTCCAGGTCTTTCAAGGACCGTACGAACCCTGTGTCAGATACCGGCCCAATTTACGATATTTTGAATTTTTGCTGTGAGAACATTTTTTGACATATAATACTTTTTTGTGTGTTTATTAGTAATTTACAATCTTTCAGATTTTGTATGAATTTTATTTTGTTTTAATAAAGAAAGATTTAAAAAAAAAATACTTTGAGTGGTAGTTTTTGTGCATAAAACTTTTCTTTATCAAATTTATTATACAAAAATTAAAAAAA
This sequence comes from Timema douglasi, assembly GCA_901482245.1. NCBI lineage: Eukaryota > Metazoa > Arthropoda > Insecta > Phasmatodea > Timematidae > Timema > Timema douglasi. The sequence continues at coordinate 69,612 of CABEEJ010003156.1, forward strand.
AGTGTTGTACACACTTTGTTACAAAATCTAGAAAAAATTATCATACATTTTACACATAAAATGAAACAAATTACATTTAGGCCTAACCCTAATTTGCCTTTGTGTGGTAGAAAGCAAAGCCATTTTTCACACACAATGCTACATTGCACTTTTCATAAAACCATCTACTGCTGCCACCTAGTATTTTTTTAATAAGACAGTCTTAGAAAACATTTACACAACACTATACCAGACCATACCTCGGGCCATTGTGTATGTAGACATTTAAAAGAGGACCTGAGTGTGGCTCGAGCATGGTAACAATAGATATTTATATTTAAGCTACCCCGAATGTATCTTCAATGTGTTAAGCCCCGTAATTTGCTGATATTTTATTTTTATACTTTGATTTTCTAAATCATTTGAATAACACAAGTGAATAAATTTAATGGAAGCCTGAATAATTTATTGAGTTCCTTTCAGAACAAAATGAAGATGTGCATATGTAAAGGGTGTGTGTAACTTTGATGTCATAAGTAATAAAATGAGATTTCTATGATTTTTTTAGACAAATGTGTTATATAAATGTAGTTAAAAACATTTACATAATAATGTTGAGATAATTAAGAAAAGTCATATCATAACATTTGATTATGTTCTAGTGAATGCCAATATTAGTAAGAAAACTAACCTGACACAAAGCACAAAGTCACCGTGGATGGTTGTGCTATCTCTTACAAGAAACACCCCACCTTCCTTTTCACCCATCAGAAGGTCTGTTGCATCTTGTCTTGACATAGGACCAAAGTACCAACTGAAACAACAAAAATGTGTTAAGCAAATATTATTACAAGGTAATGGTAGTCCTCATCATGAACCTATAGTGTTGAGATAACATGTGTCTAAAATTCAGCTTGTAGTCTGGGAATAACAGGGGTGGGGCTAATGCTCTAGATCTTGGTCATTCAACCTTTCTCACCTCTGTTTTCCTGGCGTATGGACGAAGTCATTTCTGAGGTGGGGACACCATTAAGGAGAATTATATTATCCCTAGAAGGTGGAATTCTCCTTAATGGTGTCCCATTATCCCCAAATGGTTCCCCGTGCCAGATAGACTGATGCATCGGTTACCTACAGGTGCGACCCTGCGGACTGGTATGCCCCTGTTTGACTACTTCCCTTATAAGTAGTACATAGGACTGGGGCAAAAACCCATGTCGCAAGCTTGCTCGTGGCAGCAGCCCAGAAATGGGTTAGACTCTGTGGGGCAGTGAGTTTAAATGCCGACGAGTGATGACGTTGGCAGCGCGGTGGGGTCCAGGCTCCTGGGGTTTTGGGCCTTCGGGCCTTGGGGTTCTGGGTTAGTGGGCCTCTGCCTCGCCGTTCGTGTGGTGAGCCACTTTAGAGCTCCGGTGCTAACCTGGAAAGTTAGTAGTGCATGGGCTAGAACATGGGCGCCTCCACTAGTATGCACGAGTAGTGGGGATTTACTTTCCCACACACAATGGGCGTAATCCCACTCCCTGACACATGGGAAAGAGATATCACAAACTCACTGCTGTGAGCGGAAATGAAATAGCTCTGGTTGCCATCCTGAGTGACTGAAAGGGGTGGAGGAGTTAATTCTCGCCTCCGTGGGTATCCGGCCTGATCCGGATCATCTCACCCTTCTGAGTAGGGGGTAGGAGATTTTTAAGTATCGGCCTAGAAACTGCCATGGGCCTTGATGTCCAGGCGTGTTTGGCGCTTCCGAGCTGAGTCATAGCACATTAAGGATCCCCAGATGGTAGGATGGTACATGAGAATGATGGTGGAAAGCAGAGGGAACCTACAGTAGTGTGCAAATTAATCCGAACACAGATGCTATTTAATAAAAAGTAACTTTATTTAGGAAAAAATTATACCTGTGCAATTTGTAAATATCTAGCATTTAATATGTCCCCCTTTATTCTTAATCAGTTCCCATACACTATTTGACACTAGTACTTCAATTTTTTTTATTTGTTCGTCACAAAACTATTGATTTAATGGGTCAGTTTTTGTGGTACAGTTCATTTATTAGTCTTTTTTTGACAATTGCCAAAAGGTTTTAGATTGAGCTTAGGTCAGGGGAGTTGCCAGGCCACTGGAACACTTTCAACTTTTTTGGCAGTATGGCATGGCGCCAAATCTTGTTGGAACACTCCATTGCCTTTTGGAAATATATTTTGAGGTTGTGTTACAACCCTTTCCTGCAGAATCTTGATATATCCACCAATTTTCAACATATCATCCACTGATACTAATGAACAAGTGAAACAACACCAAAACATATTTTTCTGGGGATGTTTAACTGAACGTTGGATATGAGCTGGTGGCGTTTTTTCTAACATACGCAACTTTGCCCCTGAATATAAAAGTGTGACTTATCGGAAAACGTAACATTTTTCCAGTCTTCTTTGGTCCAGTTTGCATATGCTTTGGCCCACAAGAGCCTCTTTTTGCACATGACTGGTGTTAAAAGCCGTTTTTAGCTGCCCGACAAACTTTCTGTCCAGCTGCAAGAAGTCAGTATCTAACTTCTGTCACATGTAAGTCTGTTTTACTAGCTGCTAATTCTCAATATAAGTCTACCGCAGATAGTTTTGGGTCAAGTTTACTTTTTCTCACTAATAGCCAATCCTGTTTTGAATTAGTTTTTTTACAGCCACTCTTGCCCTTCCTTGAGGTGAAAAGGAACCAGTTTCATTAAAACATTTTAATAAAGCATTCACTGTACCTAATCTAACATCACATTCAGAATATAATAATCATTGTGTCATACTGATATGCAGAGAAAAACAAACAATTTTGAAATGTTTCCTTGGAGTACGTCCAATATTATATCTTTGCTACAAACACTACAAAAAATGTGAAAATATGATTTTGTAATAAAAGATAAATAAACTTCCACAAAACACTATTTAAAACATTCCAATTACTAGATAACAAAGAACAATAACCTCACATTTCATAGACAACAAAGAGAATGGGTGTGGTCAAGCAGTGTACCCACAACGTAGAAAAGAACAAAAAAGTCCTGTGTTCGGATTAATTTGCATGCTACTGAACAATTTAACGTGGGTTCCAGACCATGATGGAGGCCTGCCATTACACACATTCACAAAGCGTGAAAGCACACACTTAGCCAGAGGTGAAAGAAGGGTTTGTTAATCAAATAAATCTGTGCAGGGACTGGGATTTGAACCCCGGACCCATAGTACAGAAGTCTTGGCACCTTACCCCTAGACTGCCAGGTCCCCAACTTATAATCTATAAACTTAAATTTGATTCATTTCTATTACTTGAAATCCAATAAGTAGATATAATAATGAAACAATATAAATAATCCTTGGAAGTAATTAAATGATGATATATAATTATCTCACAATTAACTGGTTTTAGCACCGCGTGTTACTAACTATTCTGGTTATACGCCCACAATTAACTGGTAGAAAATATAGCCCAAACAAGTGGTAAGATGCAGTGCTAAAAGAAATTAGAAATTAGAGGTATAAGTTTCTGTGTAATCTTTTACAAGAACAATATTTTATTGTGTTTCTTGTTTTGGTGTGCTATGGCAAATGTCTTGAGTCTGGTTCCCAGTCCAGGTGTAGTTAAAAAAAAGTAGCCAATTTATAAACGGCACATAACCCATACCACTTCAACATAAAGAGTAAAAATGTAATGCTTCAAGCAAGTAAAAATAAACCTGCAACCCTAATAAAATTAAGATCAATAAATATGAAGGATAAATGTGATTTTTTTCCCTCAATTTTAATTTTGAAGATTTTTTTTTTGGATAAATAATAAGATTTTAATCTGTATTTGAATAAAAAAAAAGATTATATCAATAATATAATCAAAAGTTAAATGACATCCTGTAAACATAGGCCCACCATCATACTATTACATATTTTTCAATCAAAATGTACCCAAATAAAATGTGTCTTGTTTAAGATAGTTTGCACAAAATTATTTTATATCATACTTATTAAAAAAAATTTGAGCATATTGTCTCATCAGACCTTTCGTATTTTGATTTGGAAAAATAGGACACACAAGAAATATAGGCACACTGTATAGGATATTCTAAAGGATAAATCCAATCATAGCTTGTTAGAGATGCACCTAAAAGTTTGGTACCTCTGGCCAACCCCTAAATTGCACTTGCTTGAAAAAACTACATTTTGATTATCACTCATAAAACAATTAAGAAAAAACACATCATTTTTAGTAAGCCACAACTAATAACATGAGATAGGATTGTGAAGTAATTATTAATAAAGTAATTTGTTTATCTTAAAAGATAGCAGACTTATTTTAATTAATTACAATATGGCCTTATGTTATTAGCTGCACCATAGTGGAACCCAACAAGGTAAATTTGCTACCTCTCATGATAAACTGTGTGTACAGTTCATTCATAAATTTTTATATTCGTTTACAAAGTGTTCTATTACAAAGCTTCAAATTTGTGTACAAAAAAGTTTTTTTAGCATCCCATCTTCCTACCTCAGAGGTCCCCAACCTTTTTGTACCTTAGAGCACATTCAAAACTAACGGTAGTACGGCGGGCACCAATTATTTTTTAAGGCAAATTTATACCTGAACATAATTTATAATGCAAATAACACACAAACAAAAAACATATTAAAAAAAATTGTGAGTTTAAAATTTAAAATTATTTTTTAAAGGTCAATGTGATCCTTGACATTGCAGTTCATCAGCCAATACTTCATAATTCGGAGCATAGGTTGATATTCCTGTCCGTAAACAATCATCAAGATGTTCTTCAGTAAGTCGAGATCTGTACTTTGATTTTATGATATTCATGGTAGAAAACAATGATTCACATAAGTATGTGGAACCAAAGAAAGATTTTATCTTGGATGCTGCACTTTTCAAGAAAGGAAACTTTTTTCTGTCAACCAAATTCCAAAAGTTCTCATTTGTTATATAGGATTTTAGCACAATGTCATTCTGAAGATCCAAAATCTCTAATTCTAGTTCTTCTGTCCTTACTTGAATAAGTCTTTCAATGGATGCAGCTAATTCTGTTGTACTTACTTGGTTAGTAAAAGGATTGATAAAAAAAAGTGACCATTGGCTCGATGATTGTAAACTGTTCAAATCTCTTTTCAAACTGCTCTTGAAGCACTTGAAGGTGAATAACAAATGATAACGAGTTAAAGTCACTCTCACCTAACATTTTCTTCATAGTTGGGAAATGCACGAGAGATTTCATCTGCAGATGAGACATCCACAGAACCAGTTTAGCTTTAAATGAGTTCACAGAGCTCATCATTTGAGCTACATGTTTATCTTTTCCCTGTAGCTCTAAGTTCAAAGAATTCAATTTGTCCATGATGTCTGTGAGAAAACCCAGATCAACCAACCAGCAAAAGTCACTTAGTTGATCGTAATTCAGATTTTTGGTATTGAGAAATGTTTTTATCTCTTCAATCAAGCTTACAAATCTTGTAAGAACTTTACCTTTACTGAGCCAACGTACTTCTGTATGTAGTATAAGATCGGGCTGTTTAACTTCAGAATCTTCTAATAGGGCCTTGAAAAGTCGGTGCTGCAAAGGTGCTACTCTAATATAGTTGATTATTTTTATAACTATTTTCATAACATGTTCAAACGAAAGTACTTTGCCACACAAGGCTTCTTGATGAATAATACAATGGTACGACATAAAGTTCGGAAATGATTCATCTTTCTTGCACAGGGCAATAAATCCATTGGTATTACCCACCATCGCAGGTGCCCCGTCAGTGGTGATCGCAGATAGCTTGTGCAGAGGCATATCTATTGATTTGGTATATGTTTTGAATGTGTTGTAGATATCTGCACCTGTTGTTCGTCCTTTCATTGGCAATATTTTCAATAGCTCTTCTTTTGTAGTGAGATCATTAAATACCATTCTTACCATAACTGCCAACTGTGCTTGGCCAGCTATATCTGTTGACTCGTCAAATTGTAATGAGAACCATTCACATATTTCCAAGTCATTCTTTAGCTGAGTTTGCATGTCAGTTGAAATTGCATGTATTCTTCTTGTAATGGTGTTATCTGATAGCTGTAAGTCTTGGATCGCTGACATAATCTCACGCTTATTAGAAAACCCCTCAAACAAGCAATCAGCTCCAGTCAGAAAGGCCTCTTTTAACAACTCCCCATCCAGGAATGGTTTTTTCTTCTTTGCGAGCAAGTGAGACATTTTGAAAGAAGCAATAGTGGCATTTTTATGTTTTACCATGGGTCTTGTGAAAACCAACTGCTGGGCAGTTAGGTTTGATTTTAGTTGATTTAATTTATTTTTTCTTAATTCAGATTTAAGTGGATAGCTAGTTTCAAAAGAGGCGTGATTAGTCTGGAAGTGACGTTCAACATTATGTTTTTTTGGCACTGAAATACTACTTCCACACAACAAGCAAACACATTTATCTTTAAAATTGACAAAACAATACGATTCTTCCCAGTCAGTATTAAAATTATATGTTCGTTTTCTTTTACTTGATACACTCATTTTTGAATAAAAGTTGTAATATTTAAAAAAAATAAGTATGAAAAACCAATAATATAATGTATGAGTATTTAACTAGAATAGAGCATGAACTACGATGAAATTGTCATGATTGGTTTACACTGCAAAGTAGCTACTAACTCCCGCCAGGCCAGGCTCAAAGGTCAGCCTCACCGCTAAACACACGGCCGGTCAACTGGTCAACGGCCGTGTTAAGTTTCCAACTAAAGGGTGTAGCCAAGGGGGGAAGAGGAGGAGGGTTCAACCCCCCAAGTTGAAAAAAAAAAAACAAATAAAAACTGCTTTATTTATGGTTTTAACAAGACCAGAATAACGACACAAGGAAATATTTAACTACTCAACACCATTTTGGGACTTAGGTACATTTTTAAAATATATATTTATTCTGTGTTTATTCAGGCATCAAAGCTGGGTAGACCCCTGTCAAGATATTTACAATGGAAAAAGGAAGTATTATCATGGTATTAGTGAGTGTGGGTAGAATGATGAAAGGGGGTAGGTCTTTGAGATTAGGAAAAAGCAAAACCATTCAGCTTGAAACCATTAGAATGATAGTTCCGAGTAAAAGTACACTTTGTAAATGAGCCAGCAAAGAAAGAAGAATGAAAGGGAGGTATTGGAAAGAGGGAGGCTTTCAATCACCAACTTCTTGAGAACAGCATACCTGGAGATAAGCACAAACTTGATTTTTGTCGGAAAAGTGACAGATTAAAATTATTAGTCAAGAACTTTTCAGCTGTAGCCAAAAAGTGGCGGGCAGACGCTAAAGGCTCGGCGGGCGCCATGGCGCCCGCGGGCACAAGGTTGGGGATCCCTGTCCTACCTGTTCAGGTTATATGCATATACATACTAATTACACCATTGAGCAAGGGATAAGGAAGGTTGGATTTAGCGGAAGCGTACACACATTTGCATTAAGGGAGTGTGTAAAACCATTTAGGAAAAACCATCCTCAGTAAACCCAAACTTGATTCAAACCCTGATCGCCATCGACAGTCTAGTTTATTATGAGAGATGCTTTAGACCATGCAGCAACCAAAGTAAGTTGTAAAAGAGGCAGTTAAAATACCATATTAAATTGATGTGTATGCTTGTACAGTTGACCAAATTATAATTGGGTGCTCTTGACACAAAGGTTTGACAATTTAATAAAACTCTTAAAAAACTAATATTTTTTTAATTCCATGATGATGTAATTAAGGAATACCTAATTAAATCTGATTCAGAAGATGTTTTTGAAGAATAGACAATTTTATGTAGATACAAAGTGACAAAAAATTTATAAATTACAATGAAACAGAGTTAATCTATTAACAATGATAAATGGTCACTTTCCCTCAAGTAAAAGTAGACTGATAAGACACAAATTGAGTTTTCAAAATGCCTGATTGGAATAATTATTTCACCCATTACTATCGGAAAAAAAGTAGTTATGAAATAAACTATGATGGTCTTACATCTGATTTAATCTTTATTGTCAATAGCTCTAGTTAAGTCAAAGCGTTATTTATTTCTCTGAACATAATTATGACTTGAGTAGGGTTTCCCAACTGTGTGCTGTGAAATTTTGTTGTCATTAAATGTGTTACAAATAATATGAAATTGTTTCTAAAAATAATTTAAGTTTTTTTGTATTGTTTTTTTAATCTTTTATGCGTGTTTACCATCACAATGGTTTTCATGAAGAGCAAACAATTTATCTGTGGACTGAATGTTTTCTGTAAGAAGTGCTACACATTCACATCATCTTCCAGCCACTTTCTTGCAGTGAGATGCGTAGTTCACCACTTATCATGGTAGGGAAAATAAATAACCTGTTTAGTTATTCTACGGCATGACAGTATGTGTGTCAATTACCAGTACAAATGGATAAATTCATGGTGAAAAGGCATAAAATTAAGGACAATACAAATGCTATTCTGCCTATTTAGGGTATAAGTTGTGATATAAATGTTAACATTGCAGTCAACAAAAAAAAGTCAAGTTTTACTAAGGACAACCTGAACAATAATCTTTTGCAATGGATATACTCTTAATTTTAATTTTAAGACTTCTTAAGTTCCATGCAAATATAGTGAGTTATTTAACTTTAGTCTTTCCTTGGCATAGAGATCAAGACCGGCCCATCACTATCAGTATTTTTTGTGAAAAAAACTGAGTAATAATGAAGAAATAGTTCTCAACAAAAATAAGCATCACATAAAAACAAAACATCCTAGCTATCCCTTCAAAAATATAACTCCACAGCCCTGCTAGAAACTATTTTAAGTGGTCCTCACCTTGAAACTTAAGTATATAAGATTGCTCTCGAAGGTATTTGTAATGGTTCATCCCCAGCAAATTTTTAATATTCATATGCCCCTAGTAGCTATATTTAGTGGTCCTCACATGAATAATTTTTGAAAATTATGTCTTTTAGAAGATTTATAGAGTGGTTCCTTTTCTGTTGATTTTTAAAAGCTACTGCAGAAGCTATTGAGAGGTTTCTATTCTACCTGAAAATCTTTTGAAAATTAAATGTCTCCAGGGAATATTTCAAGTGCTCTTTCTTTGCAAAATTTTTCAAAATTGGAGAAGCTATTTGAAATGAGAGGCAAAACCATAATTCAGATTAATATTAAAAAATGTCAGAAGTGGTAAGTAAAACAAATTAGAAGTGGATTTATTCCAGCTCCCCCCCCCCCCCCCCCC
>CABEEJ010003156.1:78887-89361 GCA_901482245.1 Timema douglasi
AGTTTTACCACCCCTGTCTACACTCACAATGACAATACAATAACTATAATAGGAACTATAGTATAAACTTTTATAAAATACGTTTTTGTATGGTCAACATTTATATTATTTTACTAGTATTGACCTAATGTGAAAAATTTAAATCATAGGCTTACAATTTGACATATAAATACAGCCTATTAAAATTATTTAGTAGTAAAAGGCTTATTCTAAATGAAATTTCTTAATTTTAAAATACCAGTGTGCCCTTACATCTCAGATTTCCTATATATTTGTTTCCTCTAGAGATACAAGCTAGAGCTAAAATATATTGTTCGGGTTTTTCTGTGCATAAATGCTCCCATGGTGCCATTCTAAAAAGAAAAAAAATTGTGCTAAAAGAGTTGCTCCGATTTGGGTTGTAATTATTTAAAATATTAATAACATTATTTATAAACCCCATTTGTTCATTTTAGTGTCAAATTAAAGCTTATGTTTAGTAATGAATATCAACCCACAAGATGCAAATTATTTGAAAAATGACGCCTGGATACAGGAATCGAACCTTGAACCTTTGACTTAGTACGCCAATACTCACTCACTGAGCTATCTGATTCGTCCCAGGCTCAGGATCATTCTTGATTCATAGTTTAAGGCCGAGTCAGTAATGTACGTGCAAAAATCGTCATCTGCATTGATATTACAAGCTATCAGATAGGCCGACAACAGCCATCTGCGACTCAAGAAGGCTATTATGTTGCCAAGTATACAATACAAGATTGTAACTTTAAATCAAAATTTCAATGAATATTAACACACAGGTTGAAAATCATTGTTATTATGGCACTGTCCATATGAAGGGGTCACATTCAACATCATACTTGTTGTACGCTAACAAATAATGATACTACAGTTGAAGACGCCTGCCTTATTAGTTACTGTATTGCTAAAAGTGGTAAAAACCATACCATAACTGAGAATTTAATTTCTCTTTGTATAAAATATGCCGTTCTGTGTATGTTTGGAGATAAACATGTGCGGAAAATGAACACTAGACATATCCCTCTTTCAAACAAAACTAAAAAAAGAGTAATTTTTTTGCAATTCAAGTTGGCGTTAATTTCACTGTTTTTCTTGATACTACACGGTACTATTTAAAAAGGCAATGAAGTTGAGGAATGCCTCATTCTGTCAGTGTGCATAAGAGGGGAAGGTATATTTTATGCTATTGTTATTTCATATAAAAGAACATTAGTTGATCTAATTGTTGTAGACCATGCGCTGACTGAGCCAAGTTTATGTCAGGTTGTTATTCAAGGTCATGTCATGAAAGTAACCTCCAATATAACCTGGAGCCAATGCTGTAGCCACAGCCAAAGAAAGCATTGCATCTAAGCACCTTCCTGGTGAATTAAAAGTTGTTCTTGATGAAGCTGTGAAGGTTGTTAGTTTTATTAAAAGAGAGTGCCCAAACTCGAGGATTTTCAAAGCACTGTGTAAAGAGATGAGTCTTCATCCTACCGCGCTATTTCTTACAGAAGGTGGCTCTCTTGTGGTAAAGTACTTACCCGGATGTTCAAACTTTGACAGGAGGTCAAGTTTTTTAAGGCCATCCTTTCCAACTTGCTTACTAGTTCAATGACTGTGATTGGCATCAGAGTTATGCATACTTACAGTAGCCTCATGGCTTCTTTGGTGCTGACTGACATCTCACAGCTGACAGATTTAAAAAGTTACCTTACTAGACCAAATTATGTATCCCTACGCCGAACCATATGATCTGCAAAAACATGTGTTTAGCAGCTGTCACTTCTGACAGTCAACATTTAGGTATATACCTAAATGTTGTCTGTCAGAAGTCAGCTGTGAGCCGTCAGTCAGCACCAAAGAAGCCACGGGGCTAATGTAGCTATCTCGGATATTTTCCTACAAATAGAGACTCTGATCTGACATCACTTGAACCTGATTTGAAAAATCAATGTGTTTTTATAAAGAATGAGTTTTTATATATATATGAGAATGTGAAAATATAAACACCATCTAATCACCTTATTATTACCTTGTTTTAATACCATTACTGGCACATTTATTTCCAGTTATAATAACTAAATATAAAATAACCATACATCTCCAGGTGTGGATTAAATTATAGCAAGATTCTTTATTTTTACTCAGTGTTAAAACTATTAGGAATATAATGTTTCCTATATCTTATACACATAACAAAATTCTATAGTTTCTGATTATAACAAAACAAAGCTTGTCAAAAAAAATTCCAAACTCTAAAAGAAAAACAACAACTTAAGACTCTACTAATTGACCAGGTAATATTCTACCATATGCCGTAGTAATGCGTTGAACGAAACTTTCATAAAACAGTTAATTAAGACACCTTAGATGGTGATTTTACATATTTATTAATAAAAAAAAGTGTGTATGAGCAGTTGTCTTATTTTTTTAGTAATAAATATAAATTTTTTAAATGATTAGCTATTGTATTATTATTATTATTATTATTAGCACCGCGTCTTACTACCCGTTCGGGTTATACGCACTTACGCTAATGTGAAATGGTAGAGTGATTGTGAGATGAAATGAAGGACCTACAGTTTATCGTGGAATCCAAACCACGGTGGAGGCTATTGATTTATTATCTTAAAACTTGGTACATCCTCAAATGAAACAACCTAAAGCAGATATGCACACATATCAAATGAGCTGCACATGAGCAGATCATCAAATATCTCAACTGTTTAGGAAATCTTCTGAAGCATGATACTATTTTTTTAAGCAAATATTGTTTTTTTAAACAAGCTAAATCAAACCTTTTATGGTATCGAGTTTTGCCTAACTTTTCATGTGTCAATAAATAAAAATTTCAAATACGTTAACTTCTAAAGGACACATCTAAAGGACCCGTGCTTAAAAATACCAATAAGGGTTTTATAAGTTTTTTCTATCAAGTTTGTTTTGTTAGTTTTGATAGGACCTATAACCAAAGACCTAAGAATCTTGTGTGAATAGGTACTAGAAAACATTAAATTTCTCACAATTTACCCGTGAAGAAAATTAAGAGGCCCACCCTTGGATCACACTAGAGCTAAACATAGATCATAAGCCAACTTACTAGGTTTCTCTTCTGATTTTAGTGAGTTTTGTTTTAATTGTATAGTTAAGCTTATTCAAAATTAACTTTATAAATCACGGTAGGGCCTATTATTTGAATACAATAAAACAAAGAAAGTAATTTGTATATATGCTATGTATAAGGTATTATTTCCAGCCTCACAAACACAATTCAATAATAAATATAGGCCTAATTAAGATATGTGTATCATTTAGGCATACCCCATTCAAAACAAGCATGATCATTACCATATACATCTCGGAAAAAGCAATGAAATTGGTTCATGTCTTCAAAGGTCACTCATATTAATAAAACATTTAATGTAATATTCTATAGACTACATACCTTGACTTATCATATGGGTCAAATGTTGCTGCCATGGTTGATAAATTCCTAGGCCTATATTCAATTCCAATACAATTTTAATTTCATCCCATTTGTATTAAAAAAATACATTATACATCCTTGTTGCACACTGACGAAGCTTTAATACAATAAATGAGGCTTAGAAATCTGAACTTTTATTAAAGATCGTGGGTGTCTAAAATGTTTATGGCCTTACATTTAAATATTATCTAAATGCTCTGATATGGCGTCAATAATTGAATGATAACTGTATAACAAGCTCCTAATTACATCAGAAACTTACGATGTTTCGGCTAGTAAAATATTTTCTAAATATCACCAAATTTACTTGAGTATATAGGCCTTGATTTTTGTATTGAACCGATCTTTTTTCCAACAAGTTATTCCTCATATTTAAACCATTAAATAACTTACTGCAAACAAATATAATATTAATCTAAATCTAGAGACCCGTAATAGACTTCAATGTCAACACTATATTTCTCTAATGAGTAATGAGTACTCTCTTTAAAGGAACAATTAAACTACATCTTATTTTCATTGGTTATCTTCGATGTGACACGATGTAAAAACTACACGATAGTATGGGTAATCGTCTGAGTGCTAAAAAATGCCTGAGATACTTTACCTATTCCACCCACAGCGCTGAAGTCTAGAAAAGAGTAGAATAACCTAGATATAATGAGTACTCGAGGTATGCCATTGTGGGGGTATGACGTCAGAGTCTACAATAAAATCTTATAGAGAAAATGAAATTTAAAAAATTAAGTTCATTTGTAATATTAAATAAATTATAAATTAATCATTTATGAAATCAGAATAGCTTTAACTTCACAACAATTAGGAGAAAAGTTTTGTAAAATTCTACAACTCTTAATAATCTTGAATAAAAAAAAAATCGTAAGCTTTGGCGGTAATTCGAATTAAAGAGACATTAAAAACTAACGTTTAGGCAATATAAACCTAAACATTAGCTATTATTAAACATATTATTTACTAATATAATATAGTTATATATATCATATACTTAAATATATAACTATATGTTAAATACAAATTATATAGTATAGTATTATATACAATATATATTATTACAGAATTAATTAATATATAAAGTATATTGTAGCATGTCAATCAGACAGATTGGACAGCTACAATTAAAAATCAACATTTTTATAATTTACGCAAGAAAGAAACTATGTTAAATGAATCTACCTCAAAGTTTATTTTCTCTGAATAGATGCAGTCTAATAAAATTACGTTTTTCCCTACATTCAAACACGTGGTTGGTCAAAATATCATCCTTTTATAAATACTGTACTAAATATCGAAGAAGAGGATTAATATTATTGTATTTATGAATACAATACGTTAACGCATACCCTTTGCTATTGGATGATGTCAGATAAAGTTGCATACGCTTGCCATGCCGTCCACAAGAAAAAATAGTCACAAATTCTCATAAAAATAATAACGGATCGTAAATAATATAATCATACCAAAGATATTTAAGTAGAAATTGCTTTCATTTCTACTCACTCTGTCAAGATGTTGTTTGATTAAATGGCCACATGGTAGAAGAAAATTATTAGAAGATGGCAGCCACACGTGCTTACATTATAACACCTGGCTAAGGAAAGGAATGCGTAATCAACTTCGACCTACGGACCCACTTTACGTCAAGAGACTCTAGTGGTGAGCCAAGGAAGCTTGTTCCTCCCTCTCCCTGCAAGTGAATTTTTCTTGTTAATTTTCTCTTTCTGCCGACCTTCGTCCGTATTTCTCCTTTCTATGTTCCTGTGTTTATCACCTTCTCTGACTTGCTACGTTCTTATCAGATTGAGTAGTATATAAGAGGCCACGTCCAGGTTCCCAATACAGCCAATTTACTCCAAACCAGCGTTGAAGGAAGAACCTCTGCATCGTCACGAATCGAAGACCACGTCGACCATGAAGTTGGAGGCGTCTGTTTCGCCGCAACCCTGGACAGGATGACGCACTTCGATGACAAATATAAAGTTGGGACCGTTGGATCCACCGCAGCCATGGATAGGACCATGGACTTCAATTAATTGAGCATTTCAAAGTTATCTACGAGTCCTTATGACTCAGAATCAATTTTTTTTAGTAAAAGATAGGAAATGTCTGTTTGCACCCTTTTAGTTTTCTGTACATTGCCAGAGATGATTTTCTTTGTGTTGATAGTTTGTCGAATTGACAATGAATCAACGGCAAGTCTTGTTGACTTCTTAACTTAAAGGTTTATTTTGTTATTTAAATATTGTATCCTCCAGAATGAGGGACAAGTCTAATTACAGCTAGTTTCATGTATGTTACATCAGTCCTAGAGACTTTGTTGCTCTGTATATTTACTATACAGTGTTTACGTTNCAGTCCTAGAGACTTTGTTGCTCTGTATATTTACTATACAGTGTTTACGTTACGAACCTTGGGCTTGGAATACTGTAATGTCTTAGCTACAGACTTTCTAAACTTCCACAAGTTCCATTAGTCTAACTTGATCCAATGTTTGGCATGACGCCGTAAACGTCCTGTACATCTGTTTAATTTTTGGATGGCTACAACCAGGTTGTTTGTATTAGATTACATACCTCAGTTGAGTTGGTGGAATTCCTTTTTTTGTGTTGGTTAAGCAGTCACGATTCTCGTACGGTATTAGCTTCGGTGTGCAAACCGGGGAACTGCTATAAAGTCATAGTGGGGTTCTCGCAAATAATACCCTTTTTCTTTGCCAGGTTTTTGGGCTCCTATTGTGTTAGTGTTACTCTTAGTTTATTTGTAACTAGGTTTTTGTGTACTATAGAATGCGTTGGCAGTATCGTAAGGGAAATAGACCAGCCATAGTACTATTTTGTTGACACCTGCTTATTAGCCATCAACCACTATAATCAAGAAACTTTTCTATTGTTTATCATTATACTAAATGTTTTAAAGAGTATAATTTACAACCCAGACTGGCTTAACTGATTTGTAGTTATATATGTAATTATATCTTGTTCTATATTTTGTTATTATCTACTATTTTTCTTCTTCAGAACAATTCATCCAGTAGCCCGGTTACTACACAGCCCTAGTAGCTACAGCGGAATATTTAAATTCACAAAGTCTAATTATCTGCATCAAACCTAGAAGTATAATCTGTAATATCATTTTAAAACCTCAATTTTGTTATTTCTGTTTCATTGTAATGAATTTATTTATTGTTTAAACATAATTCTTTATATATAAAAATGTATAACCTGTAGGACAACAGTGTGTCAGTTGCTAGCTGTGGTCTGGGGCAAGAGAGGGAGTCGCCTGGGTTGTGTGACCTGTTTTGTGGCTTGCCTGTTTTCTTGCGTGGTTTTCCTCTTTTTGGGTAACCCTACATATACTGGGCACTTGCTGTAGTTCACCTGTAGCTTCCTCTAAAGCTTATACACCTAGATAGGGTGATTTTGTATTTGTTTGGGCAGTCCTTTATGTTATGTTTATTCAGACACTTAATGCATCTAAGAATGTTTTGACAGTTGTTCTTTGTGTGGCCATATCTCTGGCACTTGTGTCACTGAGCTATGGTGCGCAGGGGTGTAATGTATGGTACAATTCTTACTCTTATCTGGTTTATGTAGTCTATTTTGTATTTATGTTGGATGTATTGGTGTTTTTTTCAATAATGACTTGGAAGGTTGCCAGACGTGTGAATTTGTGTTATGTTGTATGCTTCTGTTTTCATTGTAAATTACCTGACATCAGTGACTGGGTATCCAAGCCTTATCAGCTTTTTTGTGTTTTCAGTGGCCATGTTGGAAGGAATTTCTTTTATGATCACTTTGACTGATTAGTTCATGGGTAGTGTGTACGTGCGGAATTCTTATTTTAAGCCCTTGAACAGGTGCTGCATCAAGTAGTAGTCCTGTTTGTTAGAGGTGTGTATCTTTAGTCCGTTTGTAATATAGGTTATGTTGATATCATTTCCGACTTATTTTTCCATTTTTGAAATATGACTGTAATTTTGAGTTCCTAGCATTACAATAGGTGAGAGTATTGTCTTTGGTACGTTGGTGATAGTGGTTTGTGGTTAGTCATTTACTATGGTTGGCTGTGAGTGGTCTTCTGTTGTAGAATGTTGACGAGCAGGATCCACCACCCAGTCCTTCAAGAGAATTGTTGGGAATGTAACCATTTATAATTTTGTATCTTTGTACAAAGGTACAGCCTAGTGTGAAGAGTCAGTCACCAATCGCATGTCCAAAAAGCGACTGAATATATTTGCGGCTACTTGAATCAAACATGTTCAATTCTTCTCGAAAGTAGTGCGCAACTCTATGGTCACTTGACCTAGATGCCAACACTAATAGCTTAGGAGTATCCTCATGTGACAGCCAAGTTGCGTCCTCATCAATGCAGAAGCCTCTACTGAGCATTGTTTTCTCATTTCTGTGTATGTTGCTGTGTGTTTGTTTACCACCATGTCTAAAAAATTTAATGTTTTGATGTAGGTCCGGTGATAAAATGGTTTTTGAATATTTATTGGAAACACGAAGGATTATTGGACACAAAAATGAAAACAATATCCGAAGAAACGCCCGGGAGGACATGTTCATCAAGTTGTATCGAGAATTGAATGGCGAGAGTTTCAAAATTAGGAATGAAAACACACCGGGAAAAAAATCTTGAGAGATGCATATTATCGGTTGTAAAACGTGCTGGCTCTGCCCGATAGACGACATTTTCAAAGGTATGCATGGACAAGACTGGCCTACTCACCACGA
Source organism: Timema douglasi (assembly GCA_901482245.1). Lineage (NCBI taxonomy): Eukaryota > Metazoa > Arthropoda > Insecta > Phasmatodea > Timematidae > Timema > Timema douglasi. The sequence continues at coordinate 87,135 of CABEEJ010003156.1, forward strand.
CTAAAAGCAGAAAATAGTAGTAACGAGGGACAGGTAAGTAGCAGCTACTAAGAAGTGGTGACCGGTAATGGTGACTAGGTAGTGGCGTGTGAATTCACTTCGTGTAACACAGGCGTTGGTCTTCGTCGTCTATCTCCTCACCCCTGCCCTTGGAGGCTGGTAGATTAATACTGAGAAAATTATATTTGATGTTGGCCTTTGTTTATTAAATAAGAAATAAAACGCATCCTCTGTCAGCTACACAATGTTTAGTATACTTCATTCACGGTAGGAGTTTACCTCTGAAAGGTCTTTTTTCCTACCAATATCCTACTATATATTAGATTTCTGGTAGGGAAAAAGGCCTTTCAGAGGTAAACTCCTACCGTGAACGAACTTTAGATTGACTCCCAAACGTATTAGTATAACTTAACTTATTTTTACTCCTTCGAATTCTTTGGTCTAATATACAGAATTAGTAGTAATTCGTGGATACAGATAGTACCACATGATTAAGTGGGTAAATATAATTCGAAAATACTTTTTGCAAGAAATCCGTTCTTCTTATAACTTTTGAGTGCGTATAACCCGAACGGGTAGTAAGACGCGGTGCTAATAATAATAATATAACTTTTGAGAAAAAGATACTAAAGTTAGATAGAAGTTATGTGGAAACACTGCGCATGAAATGCCGTAGTCATCGGTGATAAAACGTAAACAGAAATGCGAGATCACTATTGTGTAAGCAGTAATCAACTACACACAGGTAGATTACTGGGATATGGCAATGGCAATGGCAATGGGAGCATCTGACAGTCGAGTTGGACCTGCAGCATGGCTATGCGCTGATCGCTTCCCCAGAAGACGTTAATGTTTGGAGCTGGCATTGTTGGGGATGCGATTATGGGCCACTATTTGATGTCAAGTCATTTGTATTCCTATAGATACCATTTGTTCCTTGACACAATTTTACCTGGGCTGATGGAAGACGTATCATTTCGTGTGCGATAGAAGGTGTGGTATTAGTGTGGCATTGTTCCTGCACACTATTGGGGAATAGTGCGGCAACTAATTATGAAGTCCACCCTGACCAGTGAATCTGATGTGTGGAGCCGGTGGAATGGACACCAAGGTCATCGAACCTCACACAGCTCGATTTAACTTGTGGGGTCACCTCAAGGCAATGGTGTACTCATCTGACGAACTGCTGCAGTCACCCGAGGACTTTGTGGCACGAGTCAATTTAGCTGTTACGACGTTGATGTTAAGATGCTTACGCCATTAGAAGAAATGCATAGCCCTGCGAGAATCAACCTTCAAATACCTACTAAGAACTAACATTTACATTTGATGTAAGTTTCAGGCACAGCGTTGCCACATTACCCCTCTTTTACTTAAATGTCATTTTTCTCAAAATCTATGGAAAGAACGGATATTTTTGCAAAGAGAATTTTTGACTTATATTTATCCACCTAATCATCTGGTACTGTTCATATCCGTTAACTACTATTCACCCTGTATACACTGCGATTGGTTATGATCTATTCACTTGCATTGTGTGAAAACGGTTAACCACTGACCAAGGCTGTACTCTAGGAAAGGATAGAGAGGGTTTCTAAGGGTTCAACTTCAGCCTCTAAACACAAAATATTTATTTAAAAATGAATATAGGTGTATATATATATATATATATATGTGTTTCATATATATGTATATGTAGGTGTATATGTAGGTGTATATATATATACACCTACATATACATATATATGAAACATTATTTGGTGTTATAGGTGATATCGATTCTATAAGACTCTAGTAAGTTACTATCTTAGGTATATATATATATATATATCCTAGGTATATAAGACTCTAGTAAGTTACTATCCTAGATATATATATATATATATTTATATATATATACATACCTAGGATAGTAACTTACTAGTCTCTTATAGAATCGATAGCACCTATAACACCAAATAATGTTTCATATAGTTTCAATTACTTCAAGAGGGCTTCAATGTTTAACATTCATTGACATTTCCTATTGGGACCTTGAGCACCATTAGCCTCATGTAGGATATACCCCGAAAAACAAATATTTTATTATTACCTGGAGTCGTTGTAGGAAATAATAATTGCATTTAGTTCAATCGCAATGCATATGTACACTCCGTCGAGATTGTAAGGTAGCAACTCACTGGCTCAGCCCACGCGGTATGCTATACCGCCTCACATGACTGCTGGA
>CABEEJ010003157.1:0-17751 GCA_901482245.1 Timema douglasi
CTTCGAATATTTCAAGCAAATTTAAATTAGAAATTGTTCACAAAAGTAGAAAAAATATAGGGAAATACAAGGTAGGGTGGCAAATATCATCATAATAGTTCAATCGTTCTTTCAACTTGTATTCTATTTGTATTAGATTTTCTAATTTACTCTTTTAACTATTTGTTTTTATTACTATATTTACCCATTTTCTCCTTCCAACACTGTTTGATTCTTTTACAATTTTGCACTTTCTTCCCTATTTGATTTTTTGTTGTTGCTATTTTGATGTCTTATACCATTTTTATACTTATTACTATTCTTTAACTTTCTTTCACATATAGCTTTTTTAGACCCTTTATCCTTTATAATATTAATATTTTAAAAATAGTTTTACACTTTTTTACTTCTCAATTTGCCTTTTTTTTAAACTGATTTGATTTTCTTTTTATATCTCTTGAATTGTTTACACCTTTTAAGCGCAGAATATTTCTCTTGAAAAGATCCAGGTACTTCATTCTAGTCATGAGTAGAACAAAGAAATATTTAAAACAGCACGTTAGCGAAGAAATATTGTTAATGGTTCTTAGAATGCTTATTTGTATTTTCTACAACTATACAAAGAGAGTTTTGTGTTTTCATAATAATTAATGGTTATTCCTGTCTCTGTTGTGTGCTTTGTTTGGATAGTTACCTCAAAATAAATTATTTTGTGTAGTGAAAATCTCAGTGGATCTGTTATTGGTCATAGAGTAAAGTTTATTAAGATGCATACTTATCAGTCAATCAAAAACTAATTATAATAGACACTCCTATGGTTGAATGGTCAAAAGGAACTTCTGTCGCGATAAAATGAATTTTTGGTGGTGGTGTGATACATCCTGGTCGGTTTTTCCATACTCTCTTTACTCAAATGTGGGTACACTTACTCAAAAATAGTTTCCTTTCCTTTCCTTAAACATTAACCCGCCTCATTGGCGTAGTTGGCTAACGCACTGGTCGTGTTGATCTCGACTGCTGAGGACGGGGAGATCGAGGTTCGAATCTCGGTCAGGTGAACTGCGGGTGGTTTTTCCTAAATCGTTTTCCACTCTACCTACACGCAAATGCGGGTTCATTTCCTCTAGTTCAACCTTCCCAATTCCCAATACATTAGAGTAATTAGTACTTAAAGCGTATAATCCGAACGGGTACCAAGACGTGGTGCTAAATATTATTATTAAATATTATTACTTATATATTAGTTTAGCTAGTACATGTGCATGTAGCACGAAAGGGTAGTAAGACAAGATGCAAACATTAAAAGCACTAACTACTTTTTGTATTAATTATTATTATTATTATTATTATTATTATTATTATTAGCACCGCGTCTTACTACCCGTTCGGGTTATACGCACTTACGCTGAAATGTAATGGAGGACCTACAGTTTAACGTGGTATCCGAACCACGGTGGAGCCCTGGCGTTCCACAAATTCATAAGTTGTGATTAATACACGTCTTGTCAGAGGGTAAAGGAAGGGTTTGGTAATCAGATAAATCTCTGCTGGGACCGAGGATTTAACCTCAGACCACAGCACAGAGATCCGACACCTTACCCATAGACCACCAGGTCACCCTTTTTTTGTTGTTGTAAATGTTGGGAGATAGCTAAAATTAACAGCCTATTAAGACATTTTTTTCCCTTATGTACAAATTTAATTTGAGAGAAAAAGAGTGTGTCGTATTCCGATAGTGAGGACCCCTTATCAAACCCAGTTGGATATCAAATCCTGACTACCAACCAACAGTCACTGTGAAATCAGACCACTCGATAACGCTTTGAACCACATGTCCAGCAGTGTGGGTTTTGGTCGAATTAAATTTATAGGCTGTGTTTTAATATTTCAGTTTAGAGTTTGACTTCATGTGAACACAAACATTTATTTTATTCAAGATTCTAATTTACTACACTCTTATACTGTGAGTTCAGATATTCTCCGCAGCAACTACCATCAGGTTTAGTTTTCGAACGATAGAAGGCAGCACCTGTAAGTCGCCCATGTCTTGGTTTTAATTCATGGCAGATTAAGGTTATTGGAATGGAAAGGGAAAATGAAATTGACAAAAGTCACTGTAGTTCCTTTTTAATATAAATATTTATTGACTTTATTAAAAAAATGACTAAATGAAATGATATAATGGAAAAAATTATAAAGGGGATTTTATAATCTTTTCTTATAATTATAAAGAACGATCTATATTTGAAATCAGTTTAAAATATACATAATTTTTGATAAATTTTTGAATTTATAATAACTGTTGTATTAAATAACTCTTAGGAAATATAGTCAAAATAAGCCAATTTTCTAACATCTATGTCTGGATTAAAAATTATTAACAACTTAATTAAAAGAGGTACTGGTAACAGTTTAAAAGATGGGAAAATACATAAAATTGAGAGAGGAGGAAAAAGACAATTGCCAGAGAAGATTCGAACCTCAGCTATCCTGTCACCAGAAATAAATTATATTACAGGACCTTGTGACCATCGATGTGTATTCTAGATTTAATATACTATGTTTTTTCTGTTATTTTCTTGTTGTATTAAAATTTAATGGGTATATAATAGTTTCAATAAATATTTTATACAATAAGTAGTGCCTCGATAGTTTATCATTTATAAAACTAATTATACTACTATAAAGTCATATGGCTAACTCACTCACTGACATTAATGTTTACCCACTTCCAGGTGAGCTAGAAACTTGAAATTTAGCAAATTTACAGCTTCTAGCCTGTAACCGACGGGAAAATTCCGAAAAATTTAAAATATTTAATTTTTAGCCCCCGAAAAAATTCAAAATGGCCGAACAACTTTCAAGTCAATACGGAACTTTTTTTGGAAGTCTCTTGCGACATAACGGTAAAACTAATTAAAAACCGGTTCTGTAATTACATTAGTTCACATACACCTGCAAATAAATCTCACTGTAGGTTAAGGGGTTGGGGGGGAGGGGGGGTTTAGTCCCCAACGATAAAAGCGAGTTATTATATATAGAAGTGACCAAAATAGTTATAACGAGAAAGAAAAGGGTAGGAGGAATAGTTAAGAGCCAGAGAAGGCATTACCAAGGTGGTATGGTCATGTGAGAATAATGGAGGAGGATAAGGCACCAGAGAAGATGCTAGATATTGAATTGGAATGTAAGTGCCCTAGAGGAAGACTATGTCACAGGTGTTTGAAGGATGTGGAAAAGAGGGTGAAGGAAGAGAGGAACGATCAGAGTTGGTGTGGAGGGAAAAAAAGGTGGTATGGAGAAAGGATACGTTGAAGTGGCTTATGTTCTAAAACAGACCAATCCAGTGGCTCTAAACTGTTCCTAATGACGATATTAGATAAATAAACATGGCTTGATGGATATTTTATTTAATAAATATTTTCACTTTGGTCTAAAAGGAGCTTAATTCGTTAGAACAAAAAAAATCATAACTTTATTATAAATTTACATGTTGGCAGCAGGATATAATTTTGGAAAGGCACCAATGTCAAGAAAAGTTTAATTTTGAGTATGATTCACTCCTTTATGGTAAGCCGTCTCTTCTTCTTCTTGGAAAACAACGTCATGCCTGCTAGAAAAAAATACAGACATTTATTCATATAATAAGAGTTTGTTTGCAATATAATATAATGAAGTAAACTAATGTAGATTGATCAGATATTAAATATACTATTAGCTTGATTTTATTCGTGGTGTGAAACGTGAACATTCTGAAACAACAGTATATTAATGTATTACAACTGACTTTAGTTGGAAGAAAAGTATGGAACATATTTCTTTGTGGAAAATATTTGTAAATATTTTTCTATAATATATGTGTAGTTTTATAAGTATTTATAATATTTATTAAAAGTTACAAATTCAGTTAGAGTGACTTGATTTATAAATATATTAAAATTGTTTTTATTGTTTAATAACTGCCAGAAAATCTTCCTATCAAAATCCAGGTATAACTTGACCTGCATACATATTACACTGACCAGGATATTAATTTATAAATTAAATTGAATATATTTTATTACTAGATTCTGAAGCAAATTAAGAACATGTAATGAAGAATCTCTTATAAAATACAATCACAGATTTTTCGATTAACATTTATACAGTTTTACTGTACTATTCTTTTTTTAAATAATAGCGACTTACTATCTGTTAAGGTCATGCGTATATATGATATATGATAGTTAATCTAATAGGGTCCGAAAGAGCAAAGGAAGAATTTATAATGGTTTATTATTAGCACCACGTCTTACAACCAGTTCGGGATATATGCACTTATGCTGATGTGTAATGGTAGGGTGATTATGAAATGAAATGGGGGACCCACAGTTAATGTGTGAACCACGGTGGAAGTCTGGCACTCCACACATTCACTAGTTATGATTAATACACGTCTTGACAGAGGTGAAGGAAGGACTTGGTAAATTAGATAAATCTGTGCCGGGACCAAGGATTGAACCTCGGACACCCACCACACAAGTCTGACACCTTACTCCTGGACCGGCAGGTCACCCTTATTTTAAGCGTAATCTTCCTGCATTTTCATGGAAGGGGAATGGAGAACAAAAAAATTAATACATTCTCAGTATACCTGAGTGGATTTTGAACTGGATTTCCCTGGCATCAACGGGCCAGTATAACACGAGAGTGACGCCTTAAATCATTCGTCAACTGAAGCAGGTATATAATTATTATAATATGTTACAGGAATCGAAAATTATGGGTTCTAAATGTATAAAAGCACACACCCATACTCCCATGGTGTGTATGTGTCTTAAGTCTAATAATTTTATAGGAAGGTCATTTAAGAAAATAGGGCTTGTTATTACATTTTTGCTGTAGACATAAATAACATTGTATTTTACTATTATTACTATAGTAATTATCAAAAGTGACGTACAATTATGTATATAAGTAATTTTATTAATTTAAAACATAGTTCTTTAAAGTATATATTTATATTACATAAACAAACTAGTATCAAACAATAGAAATAGCTATCGATAAATTATTTAATAAAATGATCTAAATTTATACTAAGTGAGATATTTAATGTGAAATTTTAGAAACGAGTGACTATATCAACAAATTACTAATAAACTAACTTAAATCTAAAACAAACACAACATCCAAACTCCTGCATTTAGTTTTTAGCTCATCATGGTGAAAAGGGAAACCCACATCTAATCTAAATGGCCATAACGAGAATACAACCCAGAACTATTTCTTCAGGGGAGACCCACAATAATTGGTCTACACCTATGACAGGGGTTGTAAGGTCAAATACATTCCTCTAGTCATATATTGGATTACTGATGAGAATAAGATCAAGCTCTTTTTCCCAGTCAGGTTTACTCAGGTATTTTTAATCAAGAATTTCCCACTCTCCCTCCATACTGACGTTGCTTCATTTCCTCCTCATTCTAGAGTCCTCATTTCTTCTCCATTAGTCTAGATAAATGGCGTCTTGCTTACCTTTTATCATGTTTCTTTGCTTTACTTCCTTCAGTCACATTGAACGTGAGTGAGACACATCTTAGAATCCCTCCTCGCCTGGATCATCATCCCGACCCCCGTGAGCGTCGCGACGACCCCACAGGCCAGACACGTCCAGAAACAGGCGCCGTATCTCAACGCCATGACGCAGCCCGACACGTAGATATCGAGCCTGGGCGAACCTTTCAACAAGATCGCGTAAAGAGCCGGACACGACTGCAACAGCAAACCGCTGCACGTAAGGAACTCGGCGCTACTCAGCGGGAGGGAAGGATGCGTCAACAAAGATATGACCCAGAGCCCTAGAGCGAAGTACAAAGCCCAGGAGGTGTAGTGCCCAGCGAGACGGACGCGATAAGGCCACACGAAGCCCTTGGTCTCCGTCGCGGCGACCTGCTCCATGAGTACCAGAAGAGGTTCAGGAAGACCTCTACGCAGAGCGGAAAGGTACTGTTCATATATCGTCTCTTGAGTGTTGAAGGAGATCACCTCGTCGTAGTAGAATCCTTGGTCACCGTAGGCGTAGAGGGTGAAGTTGGCGGCGTGGATACCGATGGATAGTCTTAAGGCGTAGCTGGATTTTGGGACCAAGTATCCCGAGGAAGGCCAATAGCTGACCCTCGTCGATCCATAGGGGAGCTCGACTGATCCGTATTGCCATTCAGGGATGATGAGACAGTAGCCGATGGCAGCACCGGTACCAATCATAGTCCATCCCTGAAAATAAAGACATAAATAATGCTAAGAAAACAAAATCGATTGACACACAGGCTAAACGTCTTTCTCATCTAGTTTGTCGGTGCTGGATGGAGTATAAGTACGATAGAAGAGGGCAAACATCGGCAAACATTTTGGTGTGAAATACCATTTTTTTATCGAAAAAAAAATCAGACAAAGTGAACCATAGCTCAAGGACGGGGTGAGTAATTTTGTTAGATCTAATTAGGTGATAAGGCGGATTAACTTAAAACAGTAAAGTGATTTATATTACAAATGTATGTACACTTCGTTTAACCTGAAATATAGCAATATTACCATAAATGCTTTTGCTATGGTATAGCTTATGAGACAATATTATAGTATCTAGCTTCGAGATAGGACTGATCCGTTTTAACGTAAGCGCAGTGTATCACAAACACGTACGTACACACGCATAATGTATTTTTTTTTTTCAGTTTTAACTATTTTATATTTTAACACTATAGCTTAGTCGATAGTATTATGGCCTGATGGAATAGATTCCTGGCATACCTAAAAGTTATCATTGTACAAATTTGTGTTTCCCCTTTCACAGTGATTGTATTGATTTATTTGAAATTTCTAAGCCGACTAACTATATTAGCACACAATCATTTCTATGGGTGAAAGCGAAAGAACTTACCAACTTTTATGGGAAAGGTAATTTAACATACATTACAGTTTTTTTTTCATGCCACAATTGACATGGGAACGATGACTTTACTTCCCCTCCATAAGGAAATTGTACTACGGATTAGTATTGCTTGAGAAAAATACGTCATCTTTGACTGAGTTTGAATCACGAACATCGGGTCCAGAGATGAGCGTTTTACCCCAATAACACCAAGGTCAACTTTCACAGTGATGAATTAAGGAAGGATGTAAAGGAACAAGAGAAAGGGCTTTTTTTTTAGCAAATTTTATAGAAAAACTTTTTTTTTTCCAAAATTATTCAATAAATTTCCATTTAAAGGGTTAGAGCTTAGTTTTCTTCAAATTGTACTCTCAACAGATCTTGAAAATTCATCAAGATTCTCATGTAATTTAATGAAAAGTTTTCCTTCATTTAAAATGTTTTTAATTTAATTCCATTTAATTCATGTGAAATATTTATGGTACTGTTGAAACAATCTTGCTTGGTGATGTTCATGAAACCCTTTTTAGTCACTTAGTCACTACAGGTATATTAAAATCAGAGGTGATCTAGATCCAAAAAAATGTCCAAACAAGCACTATAATATTTGACTAAATCAATAAAAGTGATTAGAGTTGAACTGTGGTCCCACCCGCGTGAAAGCCAGAGAGAAATACTACGTTACCTACCATTTAGCACTAGACATGGTGGGCCCACATTTCAAAAGCACGTGGTGACTGTAGAGTGAAGCCATAAGCTACACTATTCAGGCCACCAAGTGAATTATTATTATTATTATTATTAGCACCGCGTCTTACTACCCGTTCGGGTTATACGCACTTACGCTAATGTGTAATGGTAGGGTGATTGTGAGATGAAATGGAGGACCTACAGTTTAACGTGGAATCCGAACCACGATGGAGGCCTGGCTTTCCCCACATTCACAAGATGTCTTGTCAGAGGTGATGGAAGAGGTTTGGCAATCTGATAAATCTGTGCCGGGACCGAGGATTGAACCCCGGCCGCCAGCACAGAAGTTTGACACCTTAACCCTAGACCACCAGGTCACCCACCCAGTGAAGAAAATGTATCTTTTCTTCTACTGAAGCTATGATCGATTGATTTTTCTGAACCTAAAAATGTGTTCTTGATATAAAACACCAGACACACTTGTATCTTCACCCCAATTTAACGGCCGTAGGCTGAGTGCTGTGACTGAAAAGCTATGTGATGATATAAGTAGATTCAGAAATATAGGTCAAATATCTCCCTTATAAAAGATTACTCTTTTACAATCGCCACCATCACAACTATTAACCTTGCTGCACACTCTCGTGATTTGTTCTCAATCTAATGATATCTACACATCACATACCTTTCCGTGCTTTGCGCCACATTTGTTGTTCATGTGGGCTAAATTTATAGAGCTGCAGGCTGGAGAACCCTGTTCTAAAATGTCCTCTATGGATAAACACAATTCACTTTAGAAGACGCTCACCAGACGCGTATAGTTACTTCCCTTCTATATCATTTCCCTCCTCCTCGAGTCGCCTTGGATTGAGCTAACAATAACCTCTTAGTGATGAGCTTTTAAAGAGGATGACTAGTTTCCTCCTATATAATTTCCCTCCTCATTCAGTACCCTTAGATAGAGTTGACAACCTCTTTATGATGAGCTTACCAAGAAGGTGATGACTAGTTTCCTCCTCTCTAACTTCCCTCTTCATTCAGTACCTTTAGATAGAGCTGTCAACCTCTTTATGATGAGCTTACCAAGAAGGTGATGACTAGTTTATTCCTATATAACTTACCTATTCCTCCAGTTCCCTTAAATTGAGCTAAAAATAACATATTAATGATGAGCTTTTCAAGAGGATGACTAGTTTCCTCCTATATAATTTCCCTCCTCATTCAGTACCCTTAGATAGAGCTGACAACCTCTTTATGATGAGCTTACCAAGAAGGTGATGACTAGTTTCCTTCTCTATAACTTCCCTCTTCATTAAGTACCCTTATTTTGAGCTAAAAATAACTTCTTGATGATGAGCTTTTCAAGAAGATGACTGGTTTCCTCCTATATAACTTCCCTCCTCATCCATTACTCTTAGATTTATATGACAATAACTTCTTGGTGATGAACTTACCAAGTAGAGCGTAGCTAGTTTCCTCCTGACTGACGGGAGGAGAAATAGCAGGACGCCTGCAGACGCTAATGCGGTCACCAGTAGAGCCACAAATACTGGGTTCAGATAGAAGAAAGCAGGTACAGGACGCCTCGAGTTGTAGTAGGTGAAGCCGAACTCGTGGCGCGCCAGGTGGAACAGATGTTCAAACATAGCTGGTTCTAGAACATTTCATAAAAATAGAAAAGATCATTTGAAGAAAAAGACATAGTATTGGTAAATACAAATATACTGTGTCGTGCAAAAACATCATAATTAACTTCCAATTAAAGAAAATCAATCAGTTATTTATCCTTAATCATTTTTCCTTTGAAATATAATTATAATGTAAATAATATGTTTATGATATTTGTTTGTACTAACATAAACTATAATATATTACCCGCCTCGGTGACCACGTGGCTTAACGGGATACTATCACTGTAGATTAACTGTCGAAGTTGGGGATATTGAGGTTCGAATATCGTGGGTGTAATTACGCTGGTATTTTCTAAAATGGTTTTCCACTCTCCCTCAACGTAAATACGCCTTTAATTGTTCTAAATTTAACCATCTTAATCCTTGAAACTATTATAATAATTAGAACGTAAGCGTATAGTACGAATGGGTGGTAATATACAGTGCTAAAATATCCCAGAAATAATAAAATAGTAATACAGATTTGTGAGATTGGAAGAGTAAAAAAATCAAAAATTGACAAAAGTTTACAAATAAAATTTTTAATAAAAATATTTTCTTTGTTTTTTTGGCATAATAGGAAGTGAAAATAGAGACAACATTTGTTCATAGCACTAATCCTTAAACTAATATGTTTTAATTTCAATTATAGAAATTTTTATTTAACTAAATTTTTACTTTTTTAGAGATTCAAGGAATATTATTTGGAACGAAGATTAGAGATAAAATGTCTATTGGGATTCAAGAAATATAAGACCTGGCCCATTTCAACTGATGTATTATATTAAGTATATTTTTATTATTATATACTTAATATTTATTTAACCACCATGCCTTTCTAACCATTCAGGCCATACGCCTATACTACAATTAATATATATAATATATACTATAAGGTTTTGTGTACGCACTACTAATCACAGATATATATTTTGAACAATAACATTTTTTATAAATTAGAAATTTAAAAATCAAGCTCAAAAGCTAAACACTTTTTTAATAATAGATTTTAGACAATAAATACACATCATTTTGTAACATCTTAAATTCTACCAATAAATAAATTTCATCCAAAATTTTTAAAATATTTTTTACACTAATTTTCAAATAACATGGAATTTTTCATATATTTTTTTTGGTCCTCAATAAACCTTATTTAATTATTTTGGATTTAGAATAGAATCCATAATAAAGTCATACAAATATTATCAATTAACACGAAAAATAATTTTTAAACAACTATATAAAACCGTTTAGCGATGGGTTTTAAGGAATAGACAGACATAAATAGGGACAAGAATAATGGTAGTACCATCTATTTTGAGTTTGGGGATATAAAACACATCAAGATTTATACTAATATTTAACATGAAGTGTTCGCAATTACAACACTTACTATTACATGAAATATTAACACTAGGAATAAGATTAAAACATTATATTCTATTTTATATTAAGCTAAAAGTGTTATTTCTATGTTTTATTTTATTGACATTTAAAACTTGTTTTTCCACTATTGATTACAATACTTTTTGGCACACATTTTAGCTATGCTAATTGAAGAGAGTTGCGTAAGGTAAAATTTTCTCACTTTTGTGTTGTAGGAGTGAAATTTTTTAAAAAAATAGGCTGGGGGGCGGTAGACTGGGGGGTGGTGGGTTGGAAGGCGGGGATAAGTCAGTACACCTCTTTGAGAACTTGGCACCGAGCTACGTGTAGTCAAAAATCATATTATTTGTATTTAAATACACACATTTTGAAACTACCTCTTTCAAATATTTTTTTAAAATTTAATCTTTTTAAACAAAACAACAAAGTATGTTTTTAATATATACTGTTAATTATCAAAATAGGTTTAGTGTAACTCCATCAATCATTGTTGAAGTTATTTTACGTTTTAAATAATATATAATACAATTTATCGAATACGTCTTAAATTGTTTTATAATCAACTTATATGTTAAAATAAATCTTTTATGGTTAAACTCGCCTTTGATTAGGAATTATAACATTTTTGGTTTTTTTTGAAATTGGTTGTCACGTGAAGAATATCCTCTAATAAACCATAATTCCAAAACATTTATCTTAAAGACACAAAGTTTTGGATGATTAAGTTGACCAAATCGCAAGACAATATGTCATGCGTATTCCTCCATCCTACTTAATTAATCTCTGTCAACAATTAGTTAATGTTATCTATCATTGCTACCAGAGAGAGATTATTTTATAACCTCTTAGGTTTGTAGGGATATTATACACAGCCCTAGTCGATTTATAATCTTAGTCATAAATAAATACAACAAACACCTCTTCTTCTTCTTATTATTATTATTAGCACTGCGTCTTACTACCCGTTCGGGTTATACCCACTTACGCTAATGTGTAATGGTAGGGTGATTGTGAGATGAAATGAAGGACCTACAATTTAACGTGGGATCCGAACCTCGGTGGAGGCCTAGCATTCCCCACATTCACAAGATGTCTTGTCAGAGGTGAAGGAAGGGTTTGGTAATCAGATAAATCTTTGCCGCGACCGAGGATTGAACCCCGGCCGCCAGCACAGAAGTCTGACAACACCTCTTCTTAAATGTACATATGTGTGTGGCTGTGTGATTACTAACCGGTCCCATGAAGTAGTAGTCAGTGAACCTAGCTACGAAACTAGGTGGCTGTTGGTATATAAGTGACATTAGATGTGGTAGAACATTGACATTTGGCAGGGATGGAGTGGAATATCTTCCGATAGCAAAATAAATATTTATTGTTTAAAATCTCAAAGAGGGGGCAAGTAAAATGAAAGGTGGGTAGATCGAAATTTACTAATTTTATAAAGAGAAATACTTATCATAATGGTAGAAGATTAAAAGTAGTCAGGCAGGTATGGGCTCCCACTAAAACATTGTTAAAACAAATTATATTTAATAATGAACGGCCAGAAAAAGGTAAGGGGGCAACCTCCCTGAAAAATTATATAGTAACACTGCAACTATGCAAGAGTGTTGAAATATTTAATTATATGTTGAGCGATAACCATATATAAACTAAATAAATTAAATATTTTTAATTTTTAAACATGGTCAAGTATTTTAAGTGGGAAGAAGTAATGGGGAATAAAACTCTTCAAAACATTTTTAGATAAATGAAATGTTTGCAAGAGGTTACATAAACTGTCCAAGATTGTCAGAAAATGATAGAAATTTGATTTTTTTTAGCAACAATTAATTGGTTTAAAATTTCACATTATTTTAGGAAAAAACTGCTTTATGTGGTGGAAAATCGAATATCTAAAATCTAAATATAAGAAGTATTAGCAGTGACGAATATGTCTGGTTAAAATTAATGTAGAACTATAAATACAAAATATATATATATACACCAAGTATTCTGTTGTATTTCACAGTTATTTTCATGTTATTTGACTTTTTAAGGTCCCGGACTATATTATTAGATCTTATATTCAATTCTAAGTAGCGGTTCATCTAATTATTGGGATTCAAGTTGATCAGGTTATGTTATTTTAGAATATGGTAGCTAGCTTTTGTAAGGTAAGATTAGGCTAGCCATTGTCCTTGGTAATATATAATGACTGAATATTCTATGAATCTCATACAAAAAAGTATTAAATACAACAGCAAAACTAATTTATTTCATACTTTGTTACAACCACTTTTAAATAGAAAGGCTAGGCATTATATAGAATTCCAGGCTTACACATATGCCCTATATATATATATGTGTGTGTGTGTTTGTGTATATAAAGATATATATATATATGCGTCTGTATAGAAAGTATATATATATATAAAGTATATATATATATAAAGTATATATATATATAAAGTATATATATATATAAAGTATATATATATATGTGTGTGTGTGTATAGAAAGTAAGATTTCTGATATAGCTTGCTCAAATTCAAAGCAGTAGTTCATTGATAACAAATATACAAAACTATGCTATATTATGAACGTAAAAACTAAAATTATACCTACAAGTATATGCACTTTAATATTTAGTTATAAATGTATACACATATAATATTTTCTAACAATATTATTGAAAGGATTTTATTTCATTCTAGAGTTGAAATTACTTTTCTTCATTTAATCTTCATTGTCTATCCTTAACCTCTGTCCTCACTTCTATTTTTATTATTTTTACCACCAACCCCTCATTTCACCTTCACCCACATAACCGTAGTTATTTGTTCTCATTTTTCATCAATCTCTCCATGATAAAAAAAAAACAAAAATTTTGTGCTTCAATTAAGTAGTTCTTATTTGCCACCAGTTTTTTTTTGTCTGTGGCTGTGTGTGTTATCTCCTATAGCCACAAGTTTTCTCATCTCGAGACCTTTTTCATCCTCATCCAGACATTTCTGACGTGCTAGGGAAGAGAAAGAAGAAAGTGTATTGTGAGGGGTAAGGGGAAGAGATTTGGGGAGGTAGGGGGAAGCCCATCACTGTCTAAAACTTTTAGATGATACAAATGGTATCACAATTTGTGAAAAAAATGCTTGAAGGGATTTGACCCATATCCAGAGCAACGAGTGGAATAAATAAAAGCCATGATCATCTCTTCTAGTTTGCCGAGTAAGGGTAGGTCATGTTGTGAATAGAGGGTGGTTATTTACATTGATGCATTCCCTATTTTAGCTCAAATCCAGATACATTTCTTCCCTATTGCCTACACTTACCTACTATATGGTATGAGTAACTAGTGAATTAATCACCAGCCCTACGTAATAAAGCCAGTACTACTCTATATCGCTGAATACAGCCTATCCCTATCTTAAGCTAGTTCTATCCAGTACCCCACATTAAACTCTATCCCTATCTTGAGCTAGTGCTATCCAGTCCCCCACAATACATCCTATCCCTATCTTGAGCTAGTTCTATCCAGTACCATACCTTAAACTCTATCCCTATCCTGAGCTAGTGCTATCTAGTCCCCCACAACACATCCTATCCCTTTCTTGAGCTTGTTCTATCCAGTCCCCCACAATACATCCTATTCCTATCTAGAGCTAGCTATATCCAGTCCCAAAAATACATCCTATTCATATCTTGAGCAAGTTATATCCAGTCCACTTTATCCCTATCTTGAGCTAGTTCTAACCAGTCCATCTTATCCCGATCTTAAGCTAGTTATATCCAAACCACCTTATTACACCCTATATTTATCTTAAGCTAGTTCTATCAAGTCCACCATATTACAGCCTAACCCTATCTTGAATTAGTAATATCCAGCTCACATAATTACATCATATCCCTATTTTGAGCTAGTTCTATCCATACCACCGTATCACACCATATCCCTATCTTGAGCTAGTTTTATCCTGTACCATATATTAAACCCTATCCCTATCTTGAGCTAGTGCTATCCAGTCCCCAACAATACATCCTATCCCTATCTTGAGCTAGTTATATACAGTCGCCCACAATACAGCCTATCCCTATCTTAAGCTAGTTCTATCCAGTACCACACATTAAACTCTATCCCTATCTTGAGCTAGTGCTATCCAGTCCCCCACAATACATCCTATCCCTATCTTGAGCTAGTTCTATCCAGTACCATACATTAAACTCTATCCCTATCCTGAGCTAGTGCTATCCAGTCCCCCACAATACATCATATCCCTATCATGAGCTAGTTTTATCCAGTCCTCCACAATACAGCCTTTCCCGATTTTGAGCTAGTTCTATCCAGTACCATACATTAAACTCTATCCCTATCTTGAACTAGTGCTATCCAGTCCCCCACAATACATCCTATTCCTATCTTGAGCTAGTTATATCCAGTCCCCCACAATACAGCCTATCCCTATCTTGAGCTAGTTATATCCAGTACCATACATTAAACCCTATCCCTATCTCGAGCTAGTTCTATCCAGTCCACCGTGTCCACCAATGCGAGTAACTAGATTTGAGTGTCTGTTAAAGAAGTCCACTAGTTTCGTGTCATGTGAGAATTCAATAAAATTGTTAAGTATGTTACGTTGGATTTAATTTATTGATTGTAATGTTGCAACCAGTATACGTAGATAGATGTACTGAACATTTATGTTCGTTTAATTTAGTTTGATAGTGACGATTAGGTCGGGGCTTGAATAGCGGTTGGTAATACATTTATAGATTTCTCTAAGTGTCTTACCACAGTCAATCTATGCAACCGTCGATACATTTATTTTAAGCTATACATTCTTGATTCGTAATAAATAAATAATAAAAACACTTATTGACCGGATGGTAGTGGAATGTGTTAGTTTTCCTATATAAATATTGAGCTTTGTCCCTTACGTTTGTAATAATCCCTTTAACTTAACGAGTTAAATTTATAGTAGGATTTGTGTACGAATAAATTAAAGAAAGTGAATTTTTTTTTTGTATTGATTATTAATTATATTCTACCTTATTAGAGAAAGTGAACAATTTTTTTGTATTGATTATTAATTATATTCTACCTTATTAATTGTGTTATTTAATAAGTATTGATGTTATTAATAGAAATTTATTGTTTCAGATAATATGAATTTACTTAATAATACGGTGTCCCAACAAATGGTAATTGTGACGTTTTGCATCACTCAATTTTTCACGACATTTCGTACTACCCTATCTTAAAAGTGACTACTAATAACTTCAAAATATTTACGATGTGACATATGGTGCCACATATATATTTATCATTAAAACATAATTAATGCAATCATGTCTAATTACTTGATACTATATAGCTGTGTAAACGTCAAGATTTCAGTTTGTGTAAGTTAAATAGTGAGTTAGGTTAAATAAGGTTAAGCTAGGTTTGGCTAGGCCAGTATTGTTTTGGTTAGGTTAAGTTAAGTTAGGATAAGTTAAGTTAGGATAAGTTAAGTTAGGATAAGTTAAGTTAGGATAGGTTAAGTAAGGTTAGGATAGGTTAAGTAAGGTTAGGTTAGGTTAAGTTAGAATAGGTTAGGTTAAGTTAGAATAGGTTAAGTTAGGATAGGTTAAGTAAGGTTAGGTTAGGTTAAGTTAGGATAGGTTAAGTTAGGATAGGTTAAGTTAGGATAGGTTAAGTAAGGTTAGGATAGGTTAAGTAAGGTTAGGATAGGTTAAGTAAGGTTAGGATAGGTTAAGTAAGGTTAGGTTAGTTTAAGTTAGAATAGGTTAAGTAAGGTTATGTTAGGTTAAGTTAGGATAGTTTAAGTAAGGTTAGGTTAGGTTAAGTTAGGATAGGTTAAGTTAGGATAGGTTAAGTAAGGTTAGGATAGGTTAAGTAAGGTTAGGATAGGTTAAGTAAGGTTAGGATAGGTTAAGTAAGGTTAGGATAGGTTAAGTTAGGATAGGTTAAGTAAGGTTAGGTTAGGTTAAGTTAGGATAGGTTAAGTTAGGATAGGTTAAGTAAGGTTAGGATAGGTTAAGTAAGGTTAGGTTAGGTTAAGTAAGGTTAGGTTAGGTTAAGTTAGAATAGGTTAAGTAAGGTTAGATTAGGTTAAGTTAGGATAGGATAGGTTAAGTAAGGTTAGGTTAGGTTAAGTTAGGATAGGTTAAGTAAGGTTAGGTTAGGTTAAGTTAGGATAGGTTAAGTAAGGTTATGTTAAGTAAGTTTAGGTTAGGTTAAGTAAGTTTAGGTTAGGTTAAGTAAGTTTAGGTTAGGTTAAGTTAAGTTATGTTAGGTTAGGTTATGTTAAGTTAAGTTAGATTTAAAATACTTGAAACGCTTCATTACCATTGCCATTTTCCTTTGCGATGAGAAATTGCATATCATAGGCATCTTACACTTTAATTAAACTAATTTATCCTAATTGAATTTAAAACATAAGTCTGGTACACCTTCTCATAAAATGGTACTATTCGTTGCAACGTAAATATTTGAAAGTCATTAGTAGTACCTTCTCATATATCCATCCCCCTGAGTGGTACGAAATGTTACGTGCTAAGTAATGTTGCTGGTATTCAAAAATACTTGGTTAACTCTTCCAGCTGTCTGATAATGTTCGTCCTTAGAAAATATGACTTAACACCTCATTCAAAACCAAAACTGATGAACCTAAGCTCGTGAGATAAAAAATATTCTACGATGTTTATTCTGAGGAAACAAAGAATCAAAGATACCTATTCTCTGTACCAATTTTTTTTTATGAATAGTCAAAGGAAAACCAAAACCTTCATGATCTATAATAAAAAATATATAACATTGTATTGGTTCCGATAGAGTCGTTTTCTTTCTCAAATGAGATGCAAATTTGACTCCGTTCTAGAAATTTTGCCGAATGTGCCCACACAGTTTTGTTTGAGTTTCCTTTATGTATGCAAATGAGACCCCGTTTTGTGCTTCTATTGGGCCGTATTGCCCCCCATTTCTAGTCCCTCCAAGTGCCATGTGGGGAAAGAGGGAGGGGATGTAGGAAGACAATTTATCGTACTCGCTACAAAGTGGTTGTGGTTTAAATGCAAAAGGGGCGAAGAGGAAAATGGGGGGGGGGGGAGGGGGGTGAGGCTGGCCCTTGGACC
>CABEEJ010003157.1:17811-29051 GCA_901482245.1 Timema douglasi
GGGGGGGGGGGAGAGTGTTGAGGGGTAGAAATGAGTATTCCTTAAGAGGATAAAGTTAGGGTGCTCCACTGTTACCAGGTGGTGATTAAATGCTCCACGAGGTTTTTGGATTCATTAAAATGAGGTTGGTCCCCAAGAATGGAGGAGGTAAAGAGGTCGTATTCCTTTTTTAAAGGGTATCTGGTTCATCACCATGTGAAGTCAGAACGACTGTATAAGTGGGTGGTTCTTGTTTAATTCTCGCTCTAAGACTCCAAGTGCTATGGTCAATTAAAATAATTAAAACTTTAGTTTGATTGATGCTTTAAACCACGAATATTTATTTTAAAATTAAACAAATACATTTAATTTTTAATATTCTTAAAAAGGTTATTTACTTGTTCTATGGCATTAGGAAGGTGAGATTTCATGGCGTCAATTAAAATCTTACAACACCTATACATATATTGAACTAGTTCTATCCAGTTGACCTCATTACAGCCTATCCCTATCTTGAGCTAATTATAACCAGTCCACCTCATTACAACCTATCCCTATCTTGAGCTAACTATAACCAGTCCACCTCATTACAACCTAGCCTTATCTTGAGCTAATTATAACCAGTCCACATCATTACAACCTAGACTTATATTGAGCTAACTATAACCAGTCCACCTCATTACAACCGATCCCTATCTTGAGCTAACTATAACCAGTCCACCTCATTACAACCGATCCTTATCTTGAACTAGTTCTATCCACTTGACCTCATTACACCCTATCCCTATCTTGAGCTAATTATAACCAGTCCACCTCATTACAGCCTATCCCTATCTTGAGCTAACTATAACCAGTCCACCTCATTACAACCTAGCCTTATCTTGAGATAGTTCTATCCAGTCCACCTCATTAAATCTTATCTATTTCAGATAAATGTTAATGTTATCCTCCTCTCTGCACCTAGGTCTTCCCATAGGTTTCTTTCCTCTTGGTTTGCCAGTCTGTATCCTGAACATGGTTCTAGATTTTTCCACTCACAATGCATGCCATCCCAACCGTGATATACAAGACTTGTTAATCTAACAATGTATGGTTATGAATAGAATCTCTATTACTCATTCTAATGTAGCCTCCTCCACTCCTCAGCATCCTCTACCCTTTTTTTTTGTTTCTATAATTTTCCTAGTAACTTTATTTTCGAACACCCTAAATTATCTTTTGTTAATTAACATAATATACCAAGTTTCAGAACTTTTTATATTCATCAGTAGAGCTATTGTTACCATGGTAATACTAGAGATATAAAAATGTATACAGAATATTTTAATTGTAAATATACTGTGTTGTTTTTACCAAAATATTTTGAGTATCATAACTAATTATTCTTTAAATGTAAGAATGAAAATTAAAATTATACATGTTTTGTATCAGTAGTAAATTTAATGACTTCAAAAGCCACTTGAAATAACAATGTTCAATGAATATAAAGACAGATAATAAATCAACCAAAAACACATTTGGATAAAAATATATTTTTAAAATGTCTAAAGACTGTATGTAATTAATTTTTCAGGAAGATTTTGGAAGAACGTCCTATTAATTTAACATTATAATGTGAATGAAATATTACTATAAACGTGAAATATATTTACCGCGCTTATGAAGAATCCTAACTTGTTATGTGTCATAGAATCCAAAATTTGTGCCTTACTATTTTGTTGGTATTTAAAAATCAAAAAATCTTGACAATATATGACCATGCAACATCTTTATTTCATCTTTGAGAAAATATCTTCAGACACTATAGGATATAAGTACCGGTACGAACCTACTGACGAACGTGGGAGACTTCTAGACATACAAATGCCGACAGAAAGATAGACAGATGGAAAACGCTTATAAAGACCAGCGTATATGGGCACATAAGAATATGGGTTCAGAGAGAATTTGCATGATTTAATTATTTGGGTTTGGGAGCACATAAAACTATAGTGACGATACATGTGGGTATTTTTCTGGAGAGTAGAGTTTTTTGCGATGGTCTATTTACTAATGAATAGGCGATAGTACACTCATAGGTTATGGTTTCAAACCAAATACCTCCAAAATTGTATACTTTTTTAAAATGTCAGATAATATATTTCTAATTTAACAGTGCTAACTCAGAAAATTCAACCTCAAGTTTTATTTTTCTGAGAAGTTTTATTTAAAAGTTATATTTGTTAAAATAATATTTTTTTAGTAAAAAGACTTTTCAGAGCAAACATTCTACCAAAATCATAATTTATCTAAGTTTTACTTTTCTGTTACATACGTCTCTCAAAGATCTTTCTTGGTATTTATAATGTATCATTTGATCCTAAAGTTGATTTGATTTTTTTTAAAGTATGAATTATTAGAAATTACTCATGGTATAGTTTTAAGTAATTAGCAATCATCAGGGTCGGATTAATATGAGGCTAATGGGGTTCATGGCCAGGACCTTGCGCTTAAATTGAACAATATAATACCAGATACATAGTTATTACGATTACTGTTTATAAAATGCTAGAATTTATATGGCTTACAGACTATTTCTTTAAAATTGCAAAAAGAGATTTTATATATATAGAAGCTAATGACTTATGTAATTAATCAATATTTTTAAGGAATAATAACAAGTACATAAATAATTAAAATAAATTCAATTAAAACTGTAATTGTAATCAGAAACGATAAGTATTTTAATATAAAATAAAATTCTTATCAGTCATTATTTGAAGAGGTTTTATTATTTTAAACCTATTTTTCATAATTTCCATTTATTGGCCTTCTTTCTGCCTAATCAAATTTCAATTTTTATTCTTAATACCAATTTTAAAGAGAGTCGCGGGAACCCATATTTTGCAAGTGGCCCGAATCCCTCAAATTACTTAACACGACCCTGAAAATAATCGTACTAAATTAATCTATAATCAATAATTAAATTAAAAACAAAGGTTTAAATTTTAATTTATTTATGTGTCTGTACAAACAGAGTTTATTTTGGAATTATTATCTGCTCCTTGAAAGTTACGACGAGACTAATGTTCGTTTAGGTATTATTTATCTTGATTTAACTCATTTTTACCTTTTAGCTTAAAAGGGAAATTTAATATAATGTTTGTGCTACAATTTTTTTTTGTTTAATCACACTCCATTATTTTCCCTCTATTTATTCTCTTTTTGTAACATAAACATTGTACGCTTAATGTTATTTTTCCTGAAAAGTATCGTCACCGCACAAATAACTGAAAATTCGCCATAATTGTGATGACGTAAACTCTCACTATGAAAATACTTTATTTTTAATAAAGTAAGTTTGCATTGTTTCAGGAAAGCCGTCACAATAGTTACAAACATTTACTTTGATATCAGATCTACGAATTTTGTCGTGAAACTGCCTAGGCAATCAGTTAACTCATACACGCTTGAGTAGTCACTTAACCTAAGACTACACTGACACTGGATTGGACTTTCCTTAGACCTGACATGACAAGACAATACATGAACCGACGTGACCCGACCCTAACCGATCTGATCCAATCCGATCCACTAGCTAGAATTCAAAATTCGAACATGGTAAAATCTGTTACACTGGCGTCGACTATCCATCCTACCTGACCCAACATTTTAAGTCACCCATACGTCGGCTGAATTCAAACATTTGTTTTTCCTGCTATGTTCATTCAGGTTAGGCACATCTTATCTATAGTTTTAATACATGTTCGGAAGTTGCTCCTAATTTTCAGGTCTCCCTCAATCAGTGGCGGCTTGTAGCTAAGATTAGTGGGGGTGCTGATCCAGAATTTTTTTTTAGCGTTTGTTTTAAAATTGTGTAAGAGGAAAAAAACATAAATAAACAAATTATTCAGGAATTTGATAAAATCTTAACAAAAAAAAAATCTTTTATACTTACTTTAACTCAAAATGTTACAGTTCAATATTGATCTATTCATTTAAAAATGAAATCCTTCTTCTTCTAGTTTTAATTTGCGCAAAAAGTTCAATAATTATCTCTTAGATCACTAGGCGACAGTTGAGGAATTTTTTCTCCATTGAAAGTACTGCAAGTGCAGAAAGACTACTTTCTGTTAAATAAAAGAACCGAAAAACACTGAATCAAATAGAATAGCTTGAAGCAGAATAATAATATAATCCTACACTCGTCTACACTTTATCGCATTCAAGAATATGGTACACGGTTTTTAAGCACAAGACACACCCGAGTAAAAAAAAACCTCCGTCCACTATCACACAAGAGCCGGCACTGCGAGAGCAACAGTGCTTTCTCTACCTGGCAGTCCCGCCTTTCTCCCCACTCCATATTATGTGCGCATGCGCACAACAGTCAAACACCAAGTCACTGTCACTGTGAAGCGCACAATTCCATACAAAGATTTTTGTATATTTTTTCATAAACTGGGGGATGGTTACTGAAGTACTGACGTTAAGCTTAAGGAATATATATTGTACTACAAAAATAAAGAAATAACTAAAGAAAAAATGACTCATTATATTAGATGTTATCGATAATATCAAGTGGAAATAGGGGGTGCTGCAGTTCCTCAGTGGCTATACACGAGCTGCCACTGGGCGTCGATCGATTATAAATATAACCATGGTTTTCTATGCTCCTATTATAATATTCTCTAAGCTTTTCTGGATGTTTCTACAGCGGCAATCCCGCAGTGAATTACTCAATTTCACTCCAAAAATAGAGTCCAGTGTAGGCGCGAGAGTTGTGTCGTGTCAAGCCAGGGAGACTGGTTTGGTCGAGTCCGATTGGATGAATATAGAGACCTTTTTAGGCGTAGCGCAGACTTGCAATTACTCTAAGACCTGGGTTTCAAATATTTCACTTGTTAACTGAAGATTTATTTTCTTGAAAGTTTTTCCATTCTTTCCCTAAGCAAATAAGGATGTACAGTAGCCCCATGGCTTCTTTGGTGCTGACTGACAGCTCACAGCTGACTTATGACAATCAACATTTAGGTATATACCTAAGTTTTTACTGTCAGAAGTGACAGATGCTAAACACATGTTTTTGCAGATCATCTGGTGCGGCGTAGGGATACGTAATTTGGTCTGGTAACTTTTTAAGGCTGTCAGTCAGCACCAAAGAAGCCATGGGGCTACTGTAGTTACTCTAATTTCAACATATAATACTTTATAATAAACAAGATTATTTAACAGATATCTATTTAACTCAAAATGGTAGTATGACTTGATAGAAAGAAAAATTAAACAATTTCATAATCTTTTATATTTTCTTAAGCATGAAACTTGTATTTAAGGATTTAGATTTTTAGAGAAAGGGTTCTCAATAGAATTATAAATAAAAATAACACTTCTGAACTAGCATTTCTTATCAGGACTTCCCAACTCATTCTAACTTTCATGTTCTCGGATCCCTTTCTCACTAAGCCACTAGTCAGGACTCATCCTTGATACATAGTAATTCTATAGAATTTCTAAATTTTACCAGAAGAAAAGAATATATTTAATTTTAATCAGAGTGTAACACTTTGAGTGATAATGTGGTCTATTTATATAATTAATAAGGTAAGTATAAATGAGATAAACTAGATAAAAATTCAGTAATAAACGAGAAAGCTTAGTAAAATGAAAAAGAGGTTTATTCTTTAATCCCAAGGGGTTTTCACCAAAAATTATTTAAGGAATTAAACTTAGTTCTGATGTATGAGCCGGTGTCAACTAATATTTTACTGTCTCCTTTATAGAAGTAACGTCTACACTATTTTGGGATTATTCTGATGCTATAATTGAAGCGTTTGGCGTAAAAAGTGGGAAAGTCCATTTTTATCTCAATATGAAATTAGTGCTGCCATCTGGTATACAATCATAAGACATTCAAGGCGGGCATATAAGTTGTCCTTAAAAAAAACTGTGCAATGTGACTTGGCGCCTTTTTCTTTTGTATACTTACATTACATTCTTTGGAATGACAGTTTCTCAAGTCTCACAAAGAGTGGTTCATATTAAAACTAGACAGATTTTATTAATTTAGGTTGGTAAATTAAAAATATTCTATATAATTCCGTTGCAAAATGTTAACTTTACTCAAAAATGCACATATTTAATATCGTGTTTAAAAGTCTTGAATGAATCATGTTTTTTTTAAAAAATAACTGTATTTGCTTTTAATAATATTAAAATAAGTTGGAGTTAACATGTAAGATTTTAGTTTGGAAAAATTGTAAGATACTAATTTGATTTTTTTTCTGGTAGAGAAAGATATTTACTTTTTATGAACGAGCTCATCTAGCTGTTATTTTGTAATTCATATGGTGATACAATAAGTTTTTATAAAGTATATATAACAAACACAATTTAGAAAAAATCTGTGTATTATATGAAATAATATCTAGTGATAGAATTGCGTCAATCTTGTATTAGACTGGCTTGCTGAAGACAATAATATCGAATACCAGATATCTCTACTGAAGGATTTTTTTTTACTCAATGGTTTCCCACTCTCCTTCCACGCAAATATAGGTAGTCTACCTCTAAAATTCTTTTTCTCATCCCTAAATAAATATATTAATTATCATATATTTGTATCACCTAAAAAGGTGGTAATACGCGATAATAAAAAAATAATTATTTTACCTTAATACAATTCTTATTTACTAAATTATAGGCCTTGTATAGTTATAGCAGTTTAACAAATATTAACTTATATTATTTAAAATTATGATTAATATTTACTGTCCAGCTCATTTAGTCTTCATTGCCAATGACAATCAGGGTGGGGCTGTTGCGTGTATTTTTTTTGCGCCGTGTCTTATTAACTATTATTATTATTATTAATATTATTAGCACCACGTCTTACTACCCGTTCGGGTTAAACGCACTTACGCTAATGTGGAATGGTAGGGTGATTGTGAGATGAAATGGAGGACCTAAAGTTTAACGTGGGATCCGAACCACGGTGGAGGCCTGGCATTCCCCACAAATTCCCCACATTCACAAGATGTCTTGTCAGAGGTGAAGGAAGGGTTTGGTAATCAGAGAAATCTGTGCCGGGACCGAGGATTGAACACCGGCCGCCAGCACAGAAGTCTGACACCTTACCCCTAGACCGCCGTGTCTTATTAACTGTTTGGTTTATGTGCTTATGTACTAATTGCTATAATGGTTTAAGGGATTAGGAAGGTTATATTTAAAGGAATTGTGCCCAAATTTGCATGGAGAAAGAGTGGAAAACAATTTTGTATTAACCGCCTTTAGTAAACACGACAGAGATCCAAGCCTCTATCTCCCCGTCATTGGAAGGTTAGTCTACTGTGGGAGTAGTGCGTTAGAACACGCTTCCACTGAAGCGGGTGAGTTGCATGTTTTAAATTTATTTTTTTTCTAAATCGTTTCTTCACAAAGAAATCTTAAACCACGCTTTCAATACTATACATACATACCCCATTAAAATAGTAAGTTACGTTACAAATAAAAGAGTTAAACTTTGATAACTCTGGTGATAGTATAATTTACATATATTCTATGTGTTTAAATGAAGGTGGAATGTAAAACTTATAAAAAAGATCAATAAATATATCTTCTGAATATTTAAAATCTCATAGTAACATTATATATTATATATTACATTTAACAAAAAACTATATTTACGATTTTTTATTTTCACAACATTCTCTATTTTCAGAATATATCAATTTAATCACTCAATTGATTTTAGAAATATATCTTAAACAATTTAAATAGTTTTAAAGATAGTAACTTCTTGATACAAGCAAATCATATAATACTAGTTATTCTTTAATAAATTTTAGTCTAACGTGGTTTTTTAAATTTTATTTAAATGAATAAATATGCTTTGATTTAATTATCATATGTAGGCATTACATCTAGCATCTTATTGTCAAAAGAAGTCCATTATTTGAAATCTGTAAGCAAATTTCACAACAGTGGTGGACACAAATTTTGAAATTTTATATTCTTGGTCCGTTTATTTTATGCTGTAAAATTATAATTAATACAACAATTCATAAGGAAGTATAGCTACAAACTTTTGATAACATTTTGGACTAACTTTTAAATTATATCCCAGATTTGTATGCAACACTAATCCACAAAATATGTACAAAACTATTTAGCAAATTCAATTAAAATATCTAGTAAAAATTTAGTAATTTAAAAATATTTAGCATTTAAGAAGCATAGTTTTATTAACGTTTATGTTTACTTATGTACTCTATGCCATAATGAAGGAAAATGTTGATTGACGCTCTTATTAAATTACGCGATTCATCCCTATCTTGAGCTAGTTCTATCCGGTCCAACTGATCACACCTCATCTATTTCAGGTACATTATAATGTTATCCTTCCCTCTGCGTCTTGGTATATTGAATGGTCTCATCCGTTAGAATCTTCCATTCACGCTGCATACCCTTTCCATCATAATCCAAGAGATTTGATTATCATAAAAAGGTCTTGCGACGAAAACAGAATGTGTAAATCATCATTATGTATGCTCCTCCATTCCCCAGTAGCCTTACACCCTTTTGGAAAAAATATATTCTTAAGCCCCTATTTTTCGAACGGCCTTAATTTTTTTTCGTCTTTGAAAGGTAGAAGACCATGATTCACACCTATAGAGAACCCCCAGTAGTTTTATTTGCAAGTGTATGTAAACCAAGAGAAGTCCAAAAAAAGGTCTGCACCGACTTTATAGTTGCTACAAAATGTGTAAATTTTTAGAGGTTAGAAATAATTTTTTTTAACATTTTGAAGTTTTTTCCGTCTGTTACAGGCTTGAATCCATACGCTTGCCAAATTTCGAGTTTCTAGCTCATCTGAAAATGGGTAAACATCAATGTCAGTGAGTGAGTCAGCTCTGTGGCTTTATTGTGGTTTAATAGGTGAAATTATTGTACTGTGTTTTCTGAATTTTACATTCCTTGGAAGCAATTGATTTCTCAACAACTTACTAAAAGAGTAATAAAATGCATTTACTGACTCTCTTATATATCTAATTTCCAATCCTATAGCGTTATTATTAATTAAAATTGTTACAAAATATCCAAAATCTTTATCCCTGTAAAACGATATGTTGTTCAATGGAATCTCTAAACTATCGTCGCCAATTTGAGTTATCTGTGTGATAGTATATTTAGTTATTTCATCGTTCACATCTAAACCTAATTTATTACTAGCCTCTAATAAAAAGTCTACATTTCTTGCAACACCATTCTTACTATTGCCTAACGGATAAAACTCATCTACATCTTCCAATATTAGCATTGTAGCTTTTAATGTCAACACTCACCTACCATCTTGAACCCCCATAATATAATAATTAAATACGTGATTAAAAAAGTTATGTGAAAAGTGCTTATCCTTTTTTTCAATATATGTATTTCGAAAATATCTGATAAATTACATCCAACACGTTCCCTTCCACGTATATCAGGCAAGAATACATCAATTAGTTTCTTCGGCATCCCAAATTTAGCTAAAATTTCGTATAGTTTGTTAATTTCAACTAAATATTAGTTTTTTTTAATATCTACATTTGTAGAACTGGCATGTTGTACTTCCACTATTTTCTAATATTTTCCGAAAATTAAAATGCTCATACATTGTTGATCTATTTCTTAGAAATCTACACTGATGATCCCTAACTATTTCTTCTGAAAATTGTGTCAATATTATTAAATGTATGCTAGTTAAAGATTGTATTGCATGTTGGTAGTTTTGAAGTACCTATTTTTTCATTACACTGTTATAGTAAAATGGGAATTATATTACCATCCTTCCATTCTAGTGGTAATACTTTCATCATTCCATAGTATTATTATTATTGTTATTAGCACCACGTCTTACTACCCGTTCGGGTTACACGCACTTACGCTAATGTGTAATGGTAGGGTGATTGTGAGATGAAATGAAGGACCTACAGTTTAACGTTGAATCCGAACCACGGTGGAGGCCTGGCATTCCCCACATTCACAAGATGTCTTGTCAGAGGTGAAGGAAGGGTTTGATAATCAGATAAATCTGTGCCGGGGCCGAGGATTGAACCCCGGCTGCCAGCACAGAAGTCTGACACCTTACCCCTAGACCACCAGGTCACCAACACTTCTTTATTAACTCAGCCTAAATTGAATCTATACCCTGATATTTATGGTTCCTTAACTTCCTAATAGCTTTCTTGATTTCACTAACACTTTTATTTGGAAATAGTACTTCAGTAGTGTGGTTACATTCAAACAATTCGGATCTTTCACGAACATTCAAAATATATCTGAAGTGCTCGTTCCTTCTATTCGAAACCCCAGTCTTATCTGTTTCAAGCTTCTATTTTTATCTTTCACTAAATTGAATCTAGTATAATATTTTTTTTATATCCAATAATGCCTGGATAAAGTATTCAAATATCTTATTTTGGCCATTTTGTTCTATATCGCTAAAGCTATCCTTTAAATATTCTCTATTTTTCTTTATAAATAAAGTACTGGCCTTCATTTTTGCATTGCTAAATATGTTTATTATAAAAACACCAGGACTTTCTTACCAATGCAATTTTGCTTCTCTTCTCTATTACTTTTGAACATAGGTGGTCAAATTATAACCTCTTCCTACTCATTTTCGCAAAGACCTAAACTAATCTTGCCTGCATTTCTAAAATTTTATTTAACATATATCAAGTGATTCTTTTGATTCATAGCTCCCCGTGAGCACTCTAGGGTATAAAACCTATTTACCATTTCAATTTTATATTTATTCCAGCATTCATCATCTGTCAGTTTTTCGAAATAATATATTTCATGCTTTCCCACTTGATCTCTCTCTCTCTTTTTTTTTATGACAGAATTTCTTTTAAGTTTTGTCCTGGCTAGTACTGGTCTGAATCGCAATCCGCGTTCCTGTATGACCTGACATCTAGTAAGCTTGTAATACATCTCTTATATATATATTGAACCATAATTTGGATCTACCATCCAAAATAAGAGGGTTCAAAACTTCAAAAAAGAAAAAAATAGAAAATAAGAACAATTGAAAGAGTGGGCTGGGTGAGTGAACTGGTTATACCCGCTGGGTAAGCTAAAAGACACCCAGCGCACGCAATTTGGGATAGATGTGGGCAAGTGCTCACGGCCGTCCTCAGCGATCGATAAACACAGCCCAGAAGTATACCCTTATTGTGATTACCTCACAAGAATCAATTCAACTTAAAATAACCGAAGGATGATACTAGTATAAA
>CABEEJ010003157.1:54988-72307 GCA_901482245.1 Timema douglasi
CTAGTAGTTCTGTGAACAGTAGACCTCCCTCCATGTTATTATCGTTACTACAGTCTTACTAGTAGTTCTGTGAACACTAGACCTCTCTCCATGTTATTATCGTTACTACAGTCTTACTAGTAGTTCCGTGAACAGTAGACGACTCTCCATGTTATTATCGTTACTACAGTCTTACTAGTAGTTCTGTGAACAGTACACCTCGCTCCATGTTATTATAGTTACTACAGTCTTACTAGTAGTTCTGTGAACAGCACACCTCGCTCCATGTTATTATAGTTACTACAGTCTTACTAGTAGTTCTGTGAACAGTACACCTCGCTCCATGTTATTATAATTACTACATTCTTACTAGTAGTTATGTGAACAGTAGACCTCTCTCCATGTTATTATCATTACTACAGTCTTACTAGTAATTCTGTGAGCAGTAGACCTCCCCCCCTCCATGTTATTATTGTTACTACAGTCTTACTAGTAGTTATGTGAACAGTAGACCTCCCTCTCTTATAAAAGCTACTACAATCTTACTAGTAGTTCTGTGAACAGTAGACCTCTCTCCATGTTATTACTGTTACTAGAGTCTTACTAGTAGTTCTGTGAACAGTAGACGTCACTCCATGCCATTACCGTTACTACAGTCTTACTAGTAGTTCTGTGAACAGTAGACCTCCCTCTATGTTATAAAAGTTACTACAGTCTTACTAGTAGTTTTGTGAACAATAGACCTCCCTCCATGTTATTCTCGTTACTACAGTCTTACTAGTAGTTCTGTGAACAGTAGACCTCTCTCTCCATGTTATTATCGTTACTACAGTCTTACTAGTAGTTCTGTGAACAGTAGACCTCCCTCCATGTTATTATCGTTACTACAGTCTTACTAGTAGTTCTGTGAACAGTAGACCTCCCTCCATGTTATTATCGTTACTACAGTCTTACTAGTAGTTCTGTGAACAGTAGACCTCCCTCCATGTTATTATCGTTACTACAGTCTTACTAGTAGTTCTGTGAACAGTAGACCTCCCTCCATGTTATTATCGTTACTACAGTCTTACTAGTAGTTCTGTGAACAGTAGACCTCCCTCCATGTTATTATCGTTACTACAGTCTTACTAGTAGTTCTGTGAACAGTAGACCTCCCTCCATGTTATTATCGTTACTACAGTCTTACTAGTAGTTCTGTGAACAGTAGACCTCCCTCCATGTTATTATCGTTACTACAGTCTTACTAGTAGTTCTGTGAACAGTAGACCTCCCTCCATGTTATTATCGTTACTACAGTCTTACTAGTAGTTCTGTGAACAGTAGACCTCCCTCCATGTTATTATCGTTACTACAGTCTTACTAGTAGTTCTGTGAACAGTAGACCTCCCTCCATGTTATTATCGTTACTACAGTCTTACTAGTAGTTCTGTGAACAGTAGACCTCCCTCCATGTTATTATCGTTACTACAGTCTTACTAGTAGTTCTGTGAACAGTAGACCTCCCTCCATGTTATTATCGTTACTACAGTCTTACTAGTAGTTCTGTGAACAGTAGACCTCCCTCCATGTTATTATCGTTACTACAGTCTTACTAGTAGTTCTGTGAACAGTAGACCTCCCTCCATGTTATTATCGTTACTACAGTCTTACTAGTAGTTCTGTGAACAGTAGACCTCCCTCCATGTTATTATCGTTACTACAGTCTTACTAGTAGTTCTGTGAACAGTAGACCTCCCTCCATGTTATTATCGTTACTACAGTCTTACTAGTAGTTCTGTGAACAGTAGACCTCCCTCCATGTTATTATCGTTACTACAGTCTTACTAGTAGTTCTGTGAACAGTAGACCTCCCTCCATGTTATTATCGTTACTACAGTCTTACTAGTAGTTCTGTGAACAGTGGACCTCCCTCCATGTTATTATCGTTACTACAGTCTTACTAGTAGATTGTGAAGAGTCAATCACCCATATCAATGCACTTTATTAAGTTTTAAGATATTAATTCATATCAATTGGTATTTTGATATTTCCACTTGTCTATATTTTTTTAATGATACAATTATATATAATTTATTTTAAAATTCAAGTCTATGTGATTACAAATTTATTTAAGAAAAAAATCCATTCTTAAAATTTATATGTTTTTAATTATTAATGTTTTATGTTGGTATCTATGATAGAAATTATCCTAAAGATATTTAGGATATTTATAATACAAATAGTTTTCTTTACTATTAAAACTCTAAAAAGCTCTACGTTTTCATTTAAACTAATAAGAACCGAGTGAAAGAATTATCTTAGCTCATTAATTGGGAAATGATTAAAAACTACTTCAGAAGAACATTCTTTTAAAATTATTCACTTGCAATAGTTCCGGTGCATTTATATAGATGGCACGGATCTGGTTTGTATATATAAATAAAGTGTAGATTGAGAAGAGAAAAGGGGGCGGGGGGATCATTGGAGAGGTTGCAAACATTCATGAATCCCAAAGCGAATATTCTTACCGCCTTCGCCAATTCCTTTTTAGCCAATCTTCTCCTATTTACGAAGAAAGGACAAAAGTTTTGATACTTACCTACAGTGCTGGTGTTAAAACTAATACTTTACAAATTCTTCAGTAGGTTCCAAGATGTGAGCGTAGGGTTGGTGATAGAAGGTCAGTTTATACATAAATATATACACAAAATATGTATACATAAATATATACATATCTATATATATATACGTATCTATACATATATACGTATCTATACATATATACGTATCTATACATATATATATAATTATATATATATATGTGTGTATCTATATATATATATATGTATACCTAAATGTATACATATATATGTATATATGTACACACACACACACACATATATATACAGAAAAACATTGTTTTTGCTAAAATAAATCAATGGTTTATCTATCAGGCACTCTTTTCTGCAGGGCGTCGTAGAAGGAAAGTTTGAGGGAAAGAGTAGCTTAGGAGGAAGTAATATTCAATAAATGGATGACGAAGAAAGGACGAAAATTCTGGGAGCTGGAGGAGGAGGAGGCGAGTGACAGGGTGGATTGTGGGCTTAAGATTACTGACAAAAGAAATACACCTGTCGTAAGACTGAACACCTAATAATAAGAATAAACATTTAGTTAAATTTATTTTTATGTTGTTGTCAATAGTTCTTGAATAGCTGTCAAAAGAATATTAGTTTTTGACGAAAAAATTTTAGATGAAGTGAAAATTGTTCACTATATTCTGGGGTCACCTTGACAGATATTCAGAAATTAAGTATTGACAAACTTTAGAAAATTGTATGTTTTTTTTTAAATGGCTTATATGATTGATTTTTCAATCAATATCGTGTTATATATTTTAATGAAAAATATGATTATATATTAATAAATTATTTGGTGACCTGGTGGTCTAGGGGTAGGTTTCAGCCTTCTATGCTGGAGGCTGGGGTTCAATCCTCGGTCCCGGCACAGATTTATCTGATTACCAAACCCTTCCTTCACCTCTGACAAGATATCTTGTGAATGTAGGGGAATGTCAGGCCTCCACCGTGGTTTGGATTCTTCGTTAAACTGTAGGTCCTCCATTTCATCTCACAATCACTCTACCATTACACATTAGCGTAAGTGCGTATAACCCGAACAGTTAGTAAGACGCGGTGCTAATAATAATAATAATAAATTATTTGAAGGTAGTTTAAAATAGCTTATTAAAGATTTTTTTTTACCAAGATTTTATACAATATATGAGAAAATTTGTACGATTTTTTTGTAACATTAATTTATTTCTGATATCGATAAAACTATCTTACCCGCATCAATGTCGTAGTTGGCTAACGCGCTAGTATCGTGTTGAGCCAGATTGCTGACGACGGTGAGATCGAGTTTCAAATCTCGGTCGGGTGAACTAGGGTTGGTTTTTACTAAATGGGTTTCCACTCTCCCTCCACACGAATGTAGTTTCAGTTCCTATAAATTAAATCTTACCAATTCATAAACCATTAGCGTAATTAGTACTTAAACGTTAATAATAAGACGCAGTGCTAAATAAAAAAAAGATAATCATTAACTTAAAGCACGCTTACATTTTACGACCTATGAAAATAATGGATAAACGGATAATCTGTTTGAGTGTTGGGGGACCGNGAACGTGTATCAATCATAAATGTACAACTTTAAATTAAACTATGAACACATGTATACAATTGGTAGCCATGTTTCAGTGCTGATCAATCCAACTTAACATAGCGCATATATGTGCTAATATGGAGTCTAGCTTAACTCGATTCTCACCGTAATAATGAATTACAAATTAGTCCAAGCATATTAGGATGAGTGATGGATGAATCAATCACAGAAGCAGTACAAAGCACAGTCTAGGTCAGTGTGTAATTTCACGGAGTAATTAAATTATAGTTAATTTTACTTTCGGAAGTAATTTCACATATATGTGTGTACGATAGAGTTTAAATATCTTTCAAAAATTAATTATATAATTATTGTCAAGGCTCTTTATAAGCAGTCACTATTAACACACAAATATAAATTCTACCCTATTTGGTGGCCACATGGTCTATGGAGCATCTCGGTCGGATGTACTAAGGGTGAGATTTCTCAAAATGTATTTTCACTACCTCTGCGTGCAAATACGGGTACACTTCTTATAAATACAGCCTTCTTAATACCTTGCTTAAATAAACAAACTTTTAGTACTATTATCTTGAATTTGCCGCTAGATTAAAGGAAAATATCGTCCAAATGAATTATTTACTGAAATAAGGGCAGTTAAATAAGTTCAGAATTATTTAAGATTATTTTAAGAAATCATATTTTGATCCCTATGAAATAAAAATTTACAAAAGCTTTATTAATATCTGTATCAAATTATTTTGATATTTAAACTATAATAAATTAAACGGTAATAGTTTTAATTCAATAGAGATATGTTGAACATTTTTAATGCTGTTTATTACGTGAAACATATATTGAGGTAAAACAAACGGAACAAATTACGAGATGGTAATGATCATTTGAGACCCGTATCACAATGTATAACAGTAAGTAAAGTAGCCCCATGGCTTCTTTGGTGCTGACTGACAGCTAACAGCTGACTTCTGACAGTCAACATTTAGGTA
Source organism: Timema douglasi (assembly GCA_901482245.1). Taxonomy (NCBI): domain Eukaryota; kingdom Metazoa; phylum Arthropoda; class Insecta; order Phasmatodea; family Timematidae; genus Timema; species Timema douglasi. The sequence continues at coordinate 60,118 of CABEEJ010003157.1, forward strand.
TATACCTACATTTTGACTGTCAGAAATGACAGCTGCTAAACACATGTTTTTGCAAGATCATATGGTTCGGCGTAGGGATACATAATTTGGTCTGGTAACTTTTCAAAGCCGTAAACTATCAGCTGTGAGCTGTCAGTCTGCACCAAATAAGTCATGGGGCTACTGTACCCTCTTTAGCGACACATTCAGTTACTTTGTAACGTTAAATTTTATTATCTTCTCAACTCCTTATTATATGGCACTAGAAACTTGAAAAATCATTGCCACACTCGGATCCGGACAACTGGGTGCCACTATCTGGGCACCGCCATCTGGGCACCAAAATAACCCCAATTTTTTCTTTAAAAAGATTTTTCACTTTTTTTTCTAGAATAATGCAATGTACTTTTTTTTTCTTTTTAGTTAAAAAGTATTAAGTAAAAGAAAAAGATGAGCTATTTGACTATGCCAAACATCCTATTTTATTTAAATGTTCTTTGGTTTGTATTAATGCATTGCAATAGCTAGGTTAGGTTAGGTTAGTTTAGGTTAGAATAACTTTTTAATATGTTTTAATTAAGCTTCCTCTTTTAAGATTATTTTTTAAACAACTCAAAAAAATAAATATTTACTTAATTGAAAAATATTTAATATGCTGAGAAATATGATTAGTTAAAAAAACATTTTAATTTTTACTAACTATTTTTTATTTTAATTGAAGAATATATGAAACAAAAGTTGCATATTTTTATATTTAAAAAAAAGTGCACTGCATTATACTAGAAAAAAGTTTATTAAAAATAAAAGAAAAAATTGTGTTCTAACGTCCAGTTGTCCTGGTGCCCAGTTGGCCGTGCCCGATTGGTGGCGCCCAGATGGCGGCGCCCAGTTATCCTAGACCATGCCGCACTTACAAATATTTTAGGTTATTTATGTTTTTTGAAAAAATCATTCCACAATCAAATTTTTCAAACATTTTCAAAGGTTTCTATTATTCATTTTTGTTCATAAATGGGTTGTGCCAAATGAGGAAGATTAGCTTTTCGGAAAGTTAAAGCCCTTAAAACGAGCTTCAATGATTGAATTGTCTAATACATCAATCCAGCTATATATAGGTTCGAATCCTAGTATGATGTTCTGAGGGATGTTTTTACTAAATAATATTCCACTATCCCTCTTCGCAAATGCTGTTACACTTACCTAAACTCTATTCAACTATTCTAATAAAAATCACATGAACTTTATTAGAACATCCAGCCTGAACCAGTAGTTGAACAAGATGTGAACAATTTACTTTTTAAGAGCAATCTAGTCGGTGACCTGGCGGTCTAGGGGTAAGGTGTCAGACTTCTGTGCTGGCGGCCGGGGTTCAATCCTCGGTCCTGTCATAAATTTATCTGATTACCAAACCCTTCCTTCACCTCTGACAAGACATCTTGTGAATGTGGGGAATGCCAGGCCTCCACCGTGGTTCGGATTCCACGTTACTCTGTAGGTCCTCCATTTCATCTCACAATCAGCACATTAGAGTAAGTGTGTATAACCAGTAAGACGTGGTGCTAATAATAATAATAATAATAATAATAATAATAATAGCAATCTAATCATTAATTTTACCCCTTCCACACCTTTCACGATTATACCTCATTTAATAAATCGAATACGGAAGGGATGGCTAAGAGTTTTATTTTAAACGCCCCCTTTTTTTTATAAATGGATGGTTCCAGTCTTAATCAGGGTGAACAGAACTTAAAGATAAAAGTGAAGTATTTCGCTAATGGCATCAACATGCAATTCGTTAGTTTCTTTCTCCCTCAAACCGGGTTTATCCTTAAGCCACTATGTTTATGGCCGACATCTTGTCTCTGATTGCAACCTCCTCCCCATCTCGTTCTCCCATCAGACTTATCGTTCTTCTGTTTCTCCACACTCGACGATATGATACAGTTAAAATTACATAAGAAGGTTCCTTTTGAGGGCGCACTTGAATTGCAGGGTAAGATATACCTGCCAGCCGGTCCACATGAATTGTGTAACAATTTGTAATCCCATTAGATTCCTAATCACTAACCTAACCTAGCCTGGCCTAACCTAACCTAGCCTAACCTAGCATAGCCTACCCTGACTTAAACTCTATGTCCAATTTATAGCAAAGTCATTATGAACTTAATTTTTAACCCGCAGTTCGTATAAGGCCATCACCGAGCTCGAATGATTTGTTCTGCAATTCGTGTGCAGCAGTATTAGTTGTTCCGAAATTCATGTGAATCAGTATTAGTTGTTCAAAAATTCGTGTGCACCAGTATTAGTTGTTCCAAAATTCGTGTGTACCAGTATTAGTTGTTCCGCAATTCATGTGCACTAGTATTAGTTGTTCAACAATTCGTGTGCAGCAGTATTAGTTGTTCCAAAATTCGTGTATATCAGTATTAGTTGTTCCAAAAATCGTGTGCACCAGTATTAGTTGTTACGCAATTGATGTGCACCAGAATTAGTTGTTCCGAAATTCGTGTGTACCAATATTAGATGTTCCGAAATTAATGTGCACCAGTATTAGTTGTTCCGAAATTCGTGTGTACCAGTATTAGTTGTACTGAAATTCATGTGCACAACTCTTAGTTGTTCCGAAATTCATGTGTACCAGTATTAGTTGTTCCAAAATTCGTGTGTAACAGTATTAGTTGTTCCGCAATTCATGTGTACCAGAATTAGTTGTTCCGAAAATCGTGTGTACCAATATTAGATGTTCCGAAATTCATGTGAACCAGTATTAGTTGTTCCGCAATTCATGTGCACTAGTATTAGTTGTTCCAAAATTCGTGTGTAACAGTATTAGTTGTTCCGCAATTCATGTTCACCAGAATTAGTTGTTCCGAAAATCGTGTGTACCAATATTAGATGTTCCGAAATTCATGTGAACCAGTATAAGTTGTTCCGCAATTCATGTGCACTAGTATTAGATGTTCCGAAATTCATGTGAACCAGTATTAGTTGTTCCGCAATTCATGTGCACTAGTATTAGTTGTTCCAAAATTCGCGTGTACCAGTATTAGTTGTTCCTCAATTCGTGTGCACCAGTATTAGTTGTTCCGCAATTCGTGTGCACCAGTATTAGTTGTTCCGCAATTCATGTGCACTAGTATTAGTGGTTCTGGAATTCATGTGTACCAGTATTAGTTGTTCAGCAATTCACGTGGACCACCTTTTGAACACATGACTATCACATGAATGGACGTATGAATACATGAATTAAATCTCATAAATTCTCCATCTGTCATATAAGAACATTCATATAAAAACTGGAGTGTCTTTTACCTTCTCCTTTTGAAATCCTTTTTAACAATATGTGGGGCGGGGGTGGGGCAGTTGTAGGGGGAAATGAACGGGGCTTGGTTAAGAGTGGGGGGTGGAGGGTATAGAGATGGAAACCCAACGAACAACAACGAGCAATTCCATTTTGTAGTTCGCTGGGCTGAAAGAGAGAGACGGCCAATAAAACACAAGGGATACAAGTGCAAAAGTGTTTCACCAACCGCCATATTGTTTTGTTTTTATTCATTCAAAGTTATTACTTTTTTTTAATGTCAAACGTCTACGTTTAAAAGAAAATAAATCTATGACGTAAATAATAATATTCTATGAATGAACTCAGCATAAATTTATTTTAAAACATTTTATAAATGTATTATCTTGAACAATTCGATGTATTTTAAAATACAATTAATTCCTAAAAATATTTTCTTACTAGTTATCGATACAACATTTTATTCTGTGGCTGGCAAATATTTAAACTAAATAACGTTTTATTTCTTTGATTTTATTTTAAAATCCTCCCTACAATTTGGGTTGGAATTTTAATCAAACATAAATGGCAAAAAATTAAAGCTAAGCCTCAAAGAAGTTATGATCCATATATATAGTAAGTATAAATTATATAAAATAAGTAGTTATTGTTTTATATTTGAAGTATATTGATATTATTTCTATAAACTCTTTATATATCGTAATATATTTACTATTGCTATAGCTACCAAATAAAAAAATCTTATAAAACTGAAACTTTATAAACGTACAGAGTTAAAATATAGATTAGCATTATCATGGTTCTATTCTTATTTGTACATAATTTGAGAGCCTATTGAATTGGATCATGTAAACACTGATACTTTATATTTGTTTAGATATGTTATCTAAAAATAGGTATAGACTGTGGGATGTATACTATTAAGATGCAGCTTAGACACTAAAGAGGAAAATGAAATAGTAATTCAACTAAAATATAATATTAGGCTAATGTATGTGCTATTTTTGGGAGTTTCAAAACAAGAAACTTTATAAATTATTGAGAGAAACATGAAGTTATGTATATCAGGAATATTTTAATTATTTGTACATAGACTACAAGTTTGTGACCACACTATCGTATTAGGCTTAGCTCTAAAAAAAACCTATTGAAAACAGGGATATAACGTAGAAATGCATACTTAGGTTGTGTACTTCAGGAAAAATGTGTTTTCTTTGTATTATAATACAATCTTCATCCAGTGGTCCTTTAACTCAAACATCAAAAATCCATATAAATCTAATACTTTGCATTCTTATCAAAATAAACCTGAAGTTATTTAACTTAAGAAGATACTTTAATTTCATCATTTATTAGAATTGTGAAACTTCTTTCCCAATTTATTTTAACACCATTTAGGGTAGCTTAAAACTAATAAAAATAGAAATCTGAAAATTGGTATAAGCTTTTTGGATTAAAATTCCATCTCATGAGCGACTAATTTAAAATTCAGTACATGTCTACGATCAACCAGAAAAAGAATCTAAATAAGGATTTCTAATTTCTTCACTCGACAACAGTGAAATTAAAATAAGTATACCTAAGTTTAATACATTTTAATTTTAAAACAATTGTTTTCAAATTTCAAAGTATACTTATAAATATATTATTAGTGTTTAAATGGTTTCATTATGATCATTTTGTACTATTAAAACTGGCTACAACCATTTAAATTAGAGAGAAATAAAGTTTAAACAATAAATAGATTTATTAAACATAAAAAACAGATATAACAAAATTTAAGGTTTACAATGATATTACGGGTTATACTTCGCATTTTAGTGCAGAAAATAAGACTTCGTGAAATTGATTATTCTGGTGAAGCTACCAGGGCTGTGCAGGATCCGAGTTACTGGATGAATTTCTCTAAAGAAAAAAATAATCAAGTAGTTAATAACAAAATACAGAACAAGATATATATATATATATATCTATATATATATATACATACATATATATATTACTTTAAATCAGTTAAGCCAGTCCGAGTTGTAAGTTAAACTCTTTAAAACATTTAGTATAATGATGAACAATAGAAAAGTTCCTTGATTATAGTGTTTGATGGCTAATAAGCAGGTGTCAACAAAATAGTACTATGGCTGGTCTCTTTCCCTTACGGTACTGCCATCGCATTCTATAGTAAACACAAATATAGTTGCAATTAAACTAAGAGTAACACTATCACAATAGGAGCCCAAAACCGGGCAAAAAAGGGTATTATTTTTGCGAACCCCACTATGACTATAGCAGTTCCTCGGTTTGCTCACCGAAGCTAATACCATACGAGAAGCTTGACTGCTTAACCAACACAAAATAAAGAGTTCCACCAACTCAACTGAGGTAGGTAATCCAATACAGACAACCTGGTTGTAGCCATCCAAAAATTAAACTGGTGTACATGACGTTCACGGCGTCATGCCAAACATTGAATCAAGTTAGACTAATGGAACTTGTGGAAGTTTAGCAAGTCTCTAACTAAGAAATTACTGTATGCCAAGCCCAAGTCTCGTAACGTAAAGACTGTATGGTAAATATACAGAGCAACATAGTATCTAGGACTGATGTATAATACATGAAACTAGCTATTATTAGACTTGTTCCTCATTCTGGAGGACACAATATTTAAACCACAAAATAAACATTTAAATTAGGAAGTCAACAAGACTTGCAGTCGATCCATTGTCAATTCTACATAGTCTCAAAACAAACCAAAATCATCTCCGAGTATATACATAATATTACAAGGAGGAAATAGACATTGCCTATTTTTACTACAAAAACTAGATTTCAAGTCATAAGGACTCGTTTGATTATTTGATGGTACATAATTGAACGAAGTCCATGGTCCCATTCATGGCTGCGGTGGATCCGACGGCCCAAACTTCATGGTCGTCGTGTTCTTTGATACGGCACGGTACAGAAGTTCTTCCTTCAACGCTGGGTTGCAGTAAATTGGCTGTAATGGGGATCTGGCTGGGGGTCATTATATAGTGCTATATCTGATACGAACGGAAAAAAGCAAAAAGGGTGATAAACACAGGAATACTGAAAGGAGAAATACGAATGAAGGCGGAGGCAAAAAGGAATGAACCAGAGACTGACGCTTGTAAAACGTATTTCCTAGACGCGCCGCCAGTCTTCTCTGCCTTCTCTGTAGGTCAGTGGGTTGATTTTGATACACACTTAATTTGTTCGTCTGCTGTAGTTACGCTAGTAGGTGTGGCCACCATCATTGAATAGTTTTATAATTCAAATGTGTGACAAGTGAATCCAAAGATATATTGAAATGGTGAGTAGACACCAAAGCATCTTATATTTAAATATATTTGTTTTAATTATTTTATTCAGGATCAACAATTATTTTTATGAGAATTTGTGATATAGATGTACTTTACTATATTGTCTTGTAGACAGCATGGCAAGCGTATGTAAATTTATCCGACGTCAACCACCGGCAAAGGGTATTCTTTTACGTATTTTATTCATAAATATGATAATATTAATCATCTTCTTTGACAACTGTTACAGTATTTATCAAAAAACAATATTTTTAACAACCACGTGTTTCACTTTGGGGAGATACGTAATTTTATTTGAATGCATCTAGTTAGAGAAAATAAATTTTGAGGTAGATTACTCAATTAAATATGTTAATATTGTTTTTATTTCTTTTGTAAATTATTAAAATATAGATACTTAATTGTAGCTGTCCAATCTGTCTGAATGACATGCTACAAATTTGTAAATGGAATACGGAAAATTGCGCCCTTGGGTGACATCTGGTTCAAGCTTTGTAAACAACTTTTAATTTGTGTGGTATCCGTGGTGGTGTTACGGGCTTCTACGGAAATCACAGGGGGAATTTTTTGTTACTATAATACTATATAGGTATAACCTGAGATCCTGACAACTTGCGTCATGTGTACTTAAAAAAAGAAAGATAAAAATAAGGACTTGTGTATCGATATAAACAATATGATAGAGTAAGGATAGTATAACAATTAAAGATCGTGTTATGATAAATTAGAGGTTTATCACCAATGGTCCATGGGAAGATCTCCTCCTGGTTTATGGGAAAAATGTGATTGATTGAAGAAAGTTCCCCAAACGCTTAAGAAACCAACTCACCTAAGGAATATGTAGTTCACCAGTTGTATATGGTAAACTCTTTTTTTAGGCGGTCACCACGTTGAGTACTGTAACAGCACATATCTCTTAAGAAACTTTGTAAGTTTTTAATTAGTTATTATTATTAACACCGCATCTTATTTCTCCTTTATGTTATATGCACTTACGCTAATGTGTAATGGTAGGGTGATTATGACGTGAAATGGAGGACCTACAGTTTAACGTGGAATCCGAACCACGGTGGAGGTTTCGCATTCCACACATTCACGAGTTGTGATTAATACACGTATTGTCTGAGGGTGAAGGAAGAGTTTGGCAATCAGATAAATCTGAGTCAACATATACAGGTCATAGCAACACTGTGTGTTTCATCATCCATACGACTTCCAAGAATATTGTAAGTTGTTTCTAGTACCGAAACATCGGCTGAATAACGTTCCAGTGGTTCTCAGCACATACTGGAAAACCGAAAGTAGTACAGGGACCCAAACATCAGCTAAGACTTAGATTATTATCAAACTAAATTAAACCTTTATGGAAACTTTTTGAACAATGAAATGTTACAATTCAAAACACTCATTAATTTTGTTTAATTTATTTTAAATTGTCCCAAAGTTTAAATTATTTCATAACTAGTTCAATAATGTTATAATTGTTTAATTTTCACTTTAATTTTAAAATAGATGTAATTATTAGTATATTATGTCATGTTACTAGTTCTATCCTATTAGACTGATATTACATATTATATTTAAATTTTATACGAGTTTGTTACTGTTATGATTGTTTGGCTTTTATTTTCATTTTAATTATGTGGTCAATTAATAGTGTGTTATGTCATGTAATCAGTTTGTACCTATTTGATTCATATTACAGAACTCATTGTCAGTGGCCGCTCGTAGATAAATTCAGTGAGGGAGCTGCTCCAGAATTTTTTTAGCCATTGTTCTAAAATTGTGTGAAAGGAAAAAAAATGTATAAAAATAACATTTATACAGGAATCTGATAAAATCTTAACAAAAAAAACCAAACACTTTTTCTTACTTTAGCTTAAATTGTTACAGTTCAAGCTTTATCTATTCATTTAAAAATGAAATCCATTCTTCTGGTTTTAATTTGAGCAAAATATTCAATAATTTTCTCCTTGGTCTCTAGATGACAATTGAGGAAAGTTTTCTCTATTGAAAGTACTGCAAGCACATTTAGTCTTTCTGATAAATAAAAGAACCGAAAAAAAAGAATAAAATAGAATAGCTGGAAGCAGAATAATAATATAATTGTACACTCTTCTACACTTTATCACATTCAAGAATATAGTACACGTTTTTAAGCACAGCTCATGCTGAGTAAAAAAAACTCCTTCCCCCATCACGCCAGAGCCAGCACTGCGAGAGAAACAGTGCTCTATCTGCCTGGAAGTCCTACCTTCCTCCCCACTACCCTACTATGTGCGCATGCGCATAACAGTCAAAAGCCACGTGACTGGCACTGTGAAACGCACAGTTCCATACAAAGATTTTTGTATATTTTTCATAAACTGGGGGATGGATACTGAAGTACTGACATTAAGCTTAAGGAATATATATTGTACTACAAAAAAAAGAATAAATGAAAAGAGGACACATGATATTAAATGTTATCTATAATATCAAGTGGAAATAGGTGGTGTTGAAGTCCCGCAGTGCCTATACACGAGTTGCCACTGCTCGTTGTAAATGTAAATAGTTAACACCAAAATATGCTAACGTCCTGTAAGGCTTAATAATAGTCTCAATTATACTCAATAGTCCATTTATTAAATATCTAATTTGAACCATACTTTCATAAATTATAAAAGATAATATCTATGTCTTAATTTATATTATGACTTATATTAGATAAATCTGTGGCGGGACCTAGGGTTGAACCCTGGACCCCCAGCACAAATGTCTAACACCTAACTCCTAGGCCACCAGGTCACTTTTTTTATTAGTTAATTATAATCCTTTTCTTTATGTTTCAGGTACATATGGCCAAATACGATGGCCCGTCACTTTAAACAAATATTGTATGGCCAGATCCGCCTCGGTGGCGTAGTTGGCTAACGCGCGAGTCATGTTGAGCTCGACCGCCGAGGACGGGGAGATCGAGGTTCTAATCTCGGTCGGGTGAACTGGGAGTGGTTTTTCCTAAATGGTTTTCCACTCTCCCTCCATGCAAATGCGGGTTCACTTCTTCTAATTCAACCTTCCCAAATCCCAATCCATTAGAGTAATTAGTACTTAAAGCGTATAACCCGAACGGGTAGTAAGACGCGGTGCTAAATATTAATGTATGCCCAGGAACCATTGTTTCTCTCTCTTATTGACTCGTAGATCGCAATACTAGAGTTACAATGTTAGTATTGAATACGTATTAAAATTATCTTACTAGCCTATTATTATATTAACACTAGGGATTAGGCCTATCTCTGACAGGTTATGTTTCAGATTTCTCGTGTAGTAGGTTCTTTGTTGTTTATTACTATTTTTAGATTTTTTGAGTAATTTGTCTTCTTTATTAGAGTTGTCATTTACCTGTTCAAAGTAACTTTGTATATAACCTTGATAATTTTCTTCATATAAAAAACAAAAATCGTTTATAAAATAATTAAAAATATATAAATAAAATAGGCAATTATTTTATTAGTTACATATAAAATGTATATATATATATATATATATGTCATTTTTTTCTCTGAAATAATTTTATAACCTTCATGAGTTAGTGGGCAACAAAAAAATGCTACCGTACCTGCAAATGGCCCATGGGCCACGGGTTGAAGACCTCTGATTTTATCTATTGTTAAAATCATATGGCTGTATACGAGTATAGTGCTGGGAGAGGATATTATCTGATCAGGACATTAATTTGGTCATCGGCATCGTCAAATAACTTTTAGAAAAGCTTGCAAGGGTGAACTATCAAAACTTAGGACTGGTGTTAGGGTTCTACGATTATGTACTATTGACGCTAATAGTTTTAGATATTAGGAAGGTTATAATTAGAGGAAGGGTACCCAACATTGGGTGAAGGAAGTGTGGACAAAAATTTTTGAACAAAAAACCTCAGTACAACCGACCGAGATTCGAACCTCAACCTCCCTGTCTTCGACAGTCTATTCCAGTGCAAGAGTACCGCATTTGACCATGCGTCCACCGAAGCGGGTGATTATTATTTGCTTGTTTCCTTGGCTAAGTGTTGAAAGATAGTAATCAAAAGTCTTGATGATACCTACCCTCTTCCATATGGATATGTTTTGTTTAGTTACTACTCGAATGTAGGTTCGTCCTTAGTAAAGATATATTTTCTGTTGTTAGGTGTTTATGTATTTTTTGAAAAACATAATGAAAAGTAGTAAGGAAACAACTTCTTAAATGTGATAATAGAATTCAATGTGGAAAAATAATTTGAAAATCTATTATATAAGATATAAAACACACCGGGATAAGTAAAATAAATTTGGAGTGAATTGAGATTTTGAGAACCTTACTAGATTTCCATCTTTATATCAAAAAGAGTTAAGAACATATTAAAATATACGTCACATATATAGATAACACATTAAAATACATATATTATAGACTTATAAGTTTAAGTTAAGTGTGAGTTAAGGCAGCAAAAAGACAAATTTAATTTAGGTTAGAATGTATAGAAGTTTATAAATTAGAAAAATAATATGAAGTGAAGTAAGAATATAAGATTGAATATTAATTGAATAAATTTAATTCTATTTTTATCTGTTCTTTAATTCCCTTGTTCCTGGTTCCTTGATACTTTACAAATTCCAGCCAAGGTTCTCAACATTGTAATAAAAAAATAATATATATAATATAATAAAATATAATAAAATAATAGTTTTAAATGAAAAAATATTGAATTCTTTTATCTGTATAATTCGAGTTTTTGTTGGGCGCCACCCCTGGTATCTAAGGGGAAAACTAATAATCACAAGGAACAATACATTTACCTCGGCTATAAACTCAGTGGCACAACGACTCTCAACCTCGAGACCACTGGGTGAACTTAAAACTAAAAAAGAACATGAACAATTTAGATTTTAAAAAAAATAAATGGATTGTTGAAAAAAAATGTGATAGGGGCTACAAATAAAAATAAATGTATAAAAAAAAACAATTGTTGGCACTTTATGAATTTATTGTGGTTTCCTTTTTGTCCACATCCAAATCCTACCTATGGAATTCCGATTAATTATAATTCTAATTTAATAAAGTATAGCACAGTATTGTTGAGATCAAGAAGAGAAAAAATATATATACAATCAAAATAAATCAATAATTAGACATAACATATAATGTTAATTATTTTGTTGTATTAGTCTGTCCTTCTGGAAATAAGAGTTCTGGTTTATTAAGAAAAGAAGAAAAGAAATGATTACAATAATTATTAATTGAATAGTTGGTTTGACCTCACCCATACTGAAAACACCATCTTCATAAATTTTGTTTCATTTGAAATTCTTACACAATTTAAATAAACACAAACATTGCAGCTCTTACACACTCTCTTAGTTTCCTTTATTTACTAATTTCACTTCAATCTTTCACCTTTTAACCACTATAAAAATAATTTAAATTGGGAGCCCACATTCATTTGGCTCCATCTTGGACCACCAAACCAGGAAGAAGTCTCTCTACTATTCAAAACCTTCTAATCCTTTTTCAAATTTAAAAAATGTTCTATTCCAAGTCCAAAGAGAAA
>CABEEJ010003157.1:73987-89311 GCA_901482245.1 Timema douglasi
GCGTCTTACTACCCGTTCGGGTTATACGCACTTACGCTAATGTGTAATGGTAGGGTGATTGTGAGATGAAATGAAGGACCTAAAGTTTAACGTGTAGTCCGAACCACGGTGGAGGCCTGATATTCCCCACATTCACAAGATGTCTTGTCAGAGGTGAATGAATGGTTTGGCAATCAGATAAATCTATGCCGGGACCGAGGATTGAACCCTGGACTCCAGCATAGAAGTCTGACACCTTACCCCTAAACCGCCAGCTCACCCTTTAGAGCCTATTGATTATGATAGAACTAATAACAATATTTGCGTATATCTCTGTTAGAATAATTCAATTAACAATTCAGTAAGGACCATATATCCTCCCAAGAATGAATTGTTGTGATGTCAACGAAATTAAAACAATTATATTAATTTAAGACTAGATAATAAGAAAATAGCATTATTATAAATATGATTGAGATTATAGCTACCTGAAACATGTGTAACATTTTTTAAACTCACTTTAATAACATTTTAATAAATCAACAAAATCTTTAGCATTATAAATGGCTGACCTGGTGGTCCAGGGGTAAGGTGTCGGACTTATGCACTGCACTTGTTCCCGGCACAGATTTATCAGATTATCAAACCCTTCCTTCAACTCTGACAAGACATATATAAATCACAACTTGTGAATGTGGGGAATGCCAGGCCTCCACCGTGGTTCGGATTCAACGTTAAACTGTAGGTCCTCCATTTCATATCAAAATCACCCTAACATTACACATTAGCATAAGTGCATATAACCCGAATGGATAGTAAGACGCGGTGCCAATAAAATTATCAATATTATTACACTTAAAAGTGTCGATTTTATTATGAATAATGATTATAGTGCTTATTTCAGTGTGAATCTGATGTTTTGATAAAACAATTCTTCATGATATGCGGGTGACGAATAAAATCTCTATGGGTTTTTCCTAGCGCCAAGTATTAGTAAGAATTCGATCTTTACACTTATTTACAACCACGCCAGTGATTATTTATTGTATTAAAAGGCTTTATTTATAGAAATGGTAGCCACAATTGTGCGGAGGGAGAGTGTAAAATTGGTTTGTAAAAAAAAAAACACTCAGTACACGTGACTGAGATTAGAGAATCCATAACACCATCATCGGCAGAATATTCTACTAATAGAGTAGCACCTTAAGCCATGCAAACACCGAAGCGGGTAAATCGATATTAGTTCCAAAACAGTACGAATCTTACATCTGAAACTAACGAGACCTAAGTTGTATTTCACCGGCTTCAGTGGCTTGATGGTATAAGGTGTATCTTAAGTGTTATACTGGCTTGCTGATGACTGGGGGATTTTGGGTTCCAATCCCGTATCGGATCCTTTAATAGTTGTGTTTCCTAATTGGTTTCCCACTCTCCTTCCAAGCAAATGGGGGTATATTACCTTTAAAAGAGTTGTTATCTCATTCATACACTATTAGAGTATTTATATTAATGTAGCCCACCGCAGTGGCTGCGTGTTCTAACGCGCTACGCTCACAATGGACTAGACTGACAATGATTGAGAGATCGAATCTCGAATCTATATTGGGTTACTGAGGATGGTTTTACCAAAATGGTTTTCCACTTTTCATTTAATAAAATGCGGGTAAATTTCCTTTAAATATAACCTTTTTATTTCCTGAGCGCATTAGTGTGATAAATAAATAAGCGTATAGCCTAAAAGGATTGTGAGTAGTGGTTTAAAAAATATACATAATAATATGTATATCACATAAGAGGTTTTGTTTCAATTAAAGGTCAAATGAATTTAATCTTTAACGAAATAAATGTATGTTTTCTTTAGTATAGGTCTATTTTCACTAAGAAAGTGACATTAAAGAACTATAAAATTAATTAAAAAACATGTTCACTTAGCCATACATCAAATCTTGTAATCTGTGGCTGAAACTTTTGATAAATATTACCAATATCTATAAAATAACACTAGTAATATAATAATATTTCATTAATATTGACAGGTAAAATATTATTTTTCTAAAATGTTCTTAGGAATGAAAATTTAACTCGATTAAAGTACACTAAATTATAATATGTCCACATCTGGGTGGAGGGTTAAACTTATTGTCTTACTGCGATGACATTTCCTTTCTTATTTTATAAAGCCCTCTTCTCAACTTATGGCTTCAAATAGAGGTGAGGAATTAAACCAAAATCTTTTTGCTCTCATGTTAGGATAACAAATTTGGTAATAATGTTCTGTTTTGTGTTTTTTAAGTTCCCAAACGTTCTTTGCATTTTTTTACAATTATTTTAAGAATATAGGGAGTAAACAACCCACCCCGTTTTTCTTGGATATGAAAGTAATATTACTCATTTAATATATTTATATGTATCTATATATCATAATTTCATGTGTTTTAACTCATTTATGAATATGTATCATATGCTCTTTTGAAATGAAAATATCAAAATCATAAATTGTCATAGCACCTGACACATAAGTCTGTTGTGACAGTAGATGATATCAAGAATACTCTATATACAACTGAAACAGAAAATAAAAAGTTTGATAATAAAAAACTAATTTTTATTTAGACAAAATAAAAGGAACCAGGTATGCCAACGGGAATGCTAAGAATGATTTCAGAAAGAGTGCTGGAAGTCAAGGAGTACGACTTGTCCATTGGTTTCACTGACTGGTAAAAGGGGTAGAGTGATTCGGAAGAACCTGATGGGAATACTCAAGTCGATCGACATTAACTTGGGGGAAGAAAGGCTAATAGAAATTCAGTGTGGAAAGTCCTGGGGAACCAACACACTTCCTGTAATTCCCAGAGAAGTTTCAACATCCTAATGAAGGTTATAAGTACAAATAATCAGACCCTACTAGTCGAAATCGTGAGGTATGGGGCCAGCTCATAGGCCCACAGGCTGGGGTATATCCTACCAGTGTAAAAACTGCTCATCTTACAGAGGAATGCACTTATGAGGACGACTGGTGCTCTGGTTCTTAAAGATCTGTAGTCACGGATACATTAACAATAGTATTGGAAATAAGACCAATAGACTCGCAGGTTAGGAAGAAAGCTGCATGTTACTGTCTGAAGAGAGAGACGTTTGAAATGGTGGAAAGTTTGACTAAGGCTAGATTGAGAACGTTGGTAGGAATAGATAGGGCCATTGAGGAGGAATGGCAAGAAAGATGAAGAACCAATAGAACTGGTAGGATAACATTATCACTGTTACCGTCTATAGCGGAAAGAGTAGAACTAAAACATCTTGATCCTTTTCAGAGTCTCGTTCATCTCCTGACTGACAAGGGACCGTATAAAGCGTCTTTATACGAACGGCTGCTGGTGGAAAGCCCAACATGTGTGGAGTGCTAGCAACGACAGAACACATGGTTATGGAATGCCCTGAAAAGGGGGAGATTAAGAGATAACTGGAAGAATTCTTCATTGGGAAAACAGTTTTGGACAATGATGAGGAATGAGAAGGAATGCAAGCAGCTAAATATCTTAGTCGGCAAAGTGCCAAAAGAGGAGAAAGAGAGATACGGTGGAGAAACTCTGGTTAAGAGGGCTATTGCTAACTGTGGTGCGAGACAAAGAGAGGATCAATCAGGTGGAGATGACTCAAGCGGAGTTTCAGAGAGTGAAAATTAAGTGTAGTTTGAATTAATTAGCTAGTAAGATATTGTAGATCATACATAAAACCACATATAATTACAAGATACAGAAGAAACTGATAAGTAGAAGCAACAAGACGAGACTATCCACAGTTCGTTTGGAATTGGGACCGTCGCCGGAGTTTTCAGTCGTTGAGGCAACGGAAAAAAAGGCCCGGCTGACACAAGAGTCGGCTTTTTGTGCTCAAATCAAGGAATATGACTCAAGAAGATGACGGAGCTCACACCAAGGCAATCTTTCTCCATTTTCTTTTGAACAAGAAAGAAGATGGAGAGTACAGTGGATAGGCCTGTGAGATCATCGAAGGAAGGGAGGGTTGCAAATGCAGCCAACGTGCACCAGGAAGGACTAAAGTATAATTAAGTAATATCATAAGGAAATATATAAAGAGATTTGTCCAACACTATAATAATGTAGGTTAGTTCAAGGATAAATCAGTTAATATAATATATCAGGGAAATAATTAAATCTTATTAGATTAGATTAGTATAGATTCAGTTTAGAATTTTCCACCAGTGGTTTCACAAGTAGTTAGCCGGAGCTCATTCTTTGATAGGGCGCCAGGTGGTGGATATGTGAATGCTCACCACAACTGGATCCCTAATTTTTAAACAACCTGTTAAATTACTCGCTACTCATGAACTTGCAAATCACAGGCTGTATCAAAACATAGCTAATTTTGAAAGGTTTTAAATGTCGTGCAAGTCGGTGTGCGTTGTTTCGATTACAACTATGTTTTCAATCTGATAGCACTGTAAAACCACGACGTGTCTTAATATTGAGGCAATGGGATGCCATAACACGCCATTATACAAACATTATTATTGATCTCGTATTTATAACATAAGGTAAAACGATTTATTTGGTTCTATTAGGAAACCATCTTCCAATTGTCAGCATCTAGGTTTGTTGTCTAAGAATTTTCTCAGCTTATATGAGTCTAGGTTATACCATTCATGAACTCAATATAAACTTTTGCTCACTTGGTAGCGTACTTGTTTGTAGTTCAGAAAATCACGGGATCAATCTCACGTTTATTATAATCTTTTAATTATTTTCTGAATTTAAATCACTTTTTTAATATAATTCAGTATAATATTATTTTACTTTCGCAAAAATTTTAAGAATACATAAATATCATAAAGGTTTTTTCTATTCAACTAATAATTAGCTTAGCTAGTGTTACACCCTCTCTACCACTCGTTATTACCCCGACCATTATAAGGTAATAAAGGGAGAGGATATAAACTAACATACAAAAAAATGGAAATTGTAAAAATATGTAAATTCAACAAAGAGTAGTTTTATTCAATTAATGACAATAGCGCAGATGACAATAAATGGTCTCATTATATCATAATGAGTTCTGTTGGAAATCATACTCGAAGTAAACAACTTTACAAATTTAAGTTGTGCAAGTATTTAAACAAAAGGATACATGATATCCATCACAATATTGATAGACCAGTCTATATGAGACAATACTACAGGGTATTTTACTTATATGTGATACAAAAATTATAAGGGCCTAATGGGCACCTTGATAAGGTTCCAAAGGTTTCGTAATGCACAGAAAACGATATCTAATATATAAAGAAAATTAAATGTTGACGACTACATTACAGAGTTTACATCAACGTGAGAGTTTGACTACCAGACATAAGCAAAACTCCCACGGGACTACTCGATCTGACAGAGAATATGGGACACACAGTTCCCAAAATAAACAAATAAAACTGAGCTGTTCAAAAGGAACTTACGCTACAAAGTTATCCTAATTCAAGTTTCAAAAAAGTTACATCACGTTACGTTAATTCTAACCATATATTCAAATACGAAAAGTTACTTAAAAAAAACGGGAATACTCTACAATTCCAAACAAATAAATATAAACCTGTCAACTTCTAATTATTACGTAACTGAAAATATTTACGAGAATAAGTACAATAGTAAACGACCAGCGCCCGAGCGGCGACATTTATAAGATATAGTATTTTAAATTTAAATAGACGATCAAATAATAAATATAATAAATTTTGAAACAGAAAATTTTTATGTTAGAAGATTATAGATAAAAAGTTAGAGTCCATAACTCCACCCGTCTAAGCGACGAATTTGATACATTTACAAGTCCTTCTCCTAGCCATTGCCCAGCTCCATGACAATGATCTGTCGTTGATCGTCGATCGTAGAATAGTCAGTCTTTACATACTTGCATAGCCATTATATAGGGATTTCATTGTTGTTATGGGGATACACAAACACACGCGGTGACGTCACGATGCCTGCAAAAAGCCATGTGGATGTCGATGAAAGTTGTTCTTGCTCCATTGGAATATTAGTGAATATCTCCAATCATACGATGTTTCGAAGGAAGTTCCTCTAGTATCCGCCAGAGGTCGGAAACATAGTTGTCTTCTAGTCGAAGTAGATAGTCCTTGGTTCATTTCACGCTAGTACATCGGAGTGCCGGGACGCGTTTGTTGATACACCGGCTTTTCCTGCTCCAGTTGCCGGTCTTGGTTTACCGTGAGTCGTCCAGCCTAGCAGGTTTCTATAACTAGCAGATTCATTTGGTAAGTACGTGGAAAGAATAAATGTTACATTGGTTTGGATTGAGTAGTGAAACATATTGTCCAGCATGGTTATATTATGTCTTCTTAGCCTACAAGAACTACAACAGCGAACAATACTATTGTAGAGATCCTAAGTTTAATTGATTTTATTGTGGCGGGTAGTATGAATTGAAGCGATACATCCATTAACGTCCGTAGTGGGCGTGGTCCCATTGGAACATTATACATCGTAATGTTACACTAGCCTTATTTTTAAATGTGTACATTTGTATGTTATTAAACCCATTAATCTAATTGTTAAATAATCACCCACATACAAATATTTGAAATTAATGTACAGTTTTTAATTTATTACCTTACTAGATTATTCTTAAATAAGAATATTATAGTAGTCTATGTAGGATAAAATACTTTGTTTACTTTTCTAAAAATATTTAAAACAAATTATATAGTTACTATTACAATTATTTAAAATTAAAGTTTCATGTCTTATAAATAAAAAAATAAAAAATGAGATGACATGCAAACTCTAAATTTTGGGAATATCACTCTACCGACTCAGCTAAATCGAAAATTTAATAAATATGAAAAAATTAATACATATAATTATATTTTAGCCCAGACAAATATTTTTATTGAAGGATTGAATAACGTGTACAAAGCAATATTTTTTTCTGTAAACCTAGATTATACAATGATAGGTTTATTTTAACAAAATCACTTACAGATGGTTACAACCGAAAAGGGGATGGCCTCAGTTTTGTTCAGTTATTCTCTACTCGACAAACAAGCCCTGTCTCGTACGGTATGAGAATGTCGAGTAGAATCCGCTCTCTCTTCTATCGCATGTTTAAGATTTTAGAGCACAGAAGTTTCAAAATTAGGGGTTTGCAAGATTGTGTGCGAGATGAGAGAAATACGATACTGAATTGCTACTCGAACGTTTCAAAATGATGGGTCCTGGATAGTGCCCTGTGCTCAATGTTAATGGTGAGCTCTGGGTTTGTCATGTGTATAGGGTACCGTGAAAGCTAAAAATACCCTAGGATGACCGTCTGAAGTGATACAAAAACATTTAGTGGAAACAATTTAGAACTTAGATTCAAATATAATTCGGAATAAATAATACCGGAATAGATAAATTAAATAAAAAGATATGCAAGAAAATTACGCTACTAACGTTTGTAGAAAAACAGGACTCAGGTCAAAATCGCTAGAAACTGAGTCAAATAATCAAGGTAATTAATAAAACTACACTAGTACAAAGGATTTATACCAGATGGTACAGGCAGCACTAACCAGCCGAAAGGGATAGTTCATACCTAGCTCCGTAAAGATAAATATAACATCAAACTTATCTTTTAGATGTTGAATTAAGAAGAATATATATATATATTCTTTCTCAAATTTGTAATGATATTTAAATATGCCACATACATGTGATCGCATGGGCTAAGGCGTCATGATCGTAATAAAACGCACTGTATTTTACACGGAGGTCAGAATTGTAATCCTAACCAAGTTCCATAATGTGGTTTTAACTGTTTTAGTCTATATGTGTTTACCTCCTCTTTTTACGAGAAAATATAGGTACATTTCATCCAGATTACGCAAGCTTCATCCCTATAATATATGTGAGTATTTCTGGGTTGTATAAATGGGTAGTAAGACGTGTATTTTTAATTTAATAACGTAACTTACTACCTGTTATGGTAATATGTGTATGTATTAATTATCCTAATGGATAAGAGATGAGTAAGATTGATTTGAAAGGAAGTGTAACCATATTTGCATGGACAGCGGGTGGGAAACCATTTATGAAAACCTTCCTTATGTCCTTCAACTGAGATTCAACCATATACACCTTGTCATTGACAGTCAGGTATATGGAAAGACTGACACCTTAAATAATGTGGCCACTGAAGTGAGTGTAGGATTTGTAATACAATAAAAAAATATTATTTTTATCTAAACATTAGTCTACCAATTAACGACTAGAATTTGAGTATCTTCCCCTTCACCTTAAGTCACTCAAACGTTTCTTTTTCTTTTTTGGTCTATATTATATTTAAAAGAGTATACATAGTTAAAACTAAAAAGAAAGGTATGCAGATTTTACTTCAAACTTGTTTAAAAAAAAATCTTCCTTTTCAAGATTTTATAATAAATTTTCGCTAAGATGCTATTGTACGAAGCTTTCTTTTTTTTTTCACTAACCACCCCATTCCCACCCTAACCCTCCTCCCCTTTGCGACGTAATACAAGCAACAACGCGATAATAACGATCATTTATCACGCAGTGAGTGTATTGTAACACAAAGAATCATCCGTTTTGGAGGAAAATGAGAGTTTGAGAAAGTGAAGGGAGTGGGGTGGGGGACACAACAAATTAGTTGGATGGTATGTATGTCATGGAGATGTTGAGAGGGAGGAAAGTAAAACGGGGTGAGTCACGTTTCAGAATGCCATATTAAGATGGCAGAGCTTAGAATTGTGTCAAACAAAGATTCGAATTTTTGCTTGCATACAGTTATTATTTTTCTTTTTACAAGTTTTTTAGTAAAAAAAAATATGAAAATGTTTTAAAAATAAATGGTACGTTACACTGAAAAAACTTTCTCGCTCTTTTACCTCAGACATTAACTTACTAGTCATAAGAAAGGAAGGAAATAATATATTTATTTTATTTTTATTCATCTGAAGTGTTAAACCTTCTGAACTTACTAACTATATCAGCATATGTGAACTTCTAAGAGTGAGAGCGAAAGGGCTTAATAATTTTGTTGTGAAACATATTTTTACACACCTTCCAGGGTTCGTTTACTTGGCACAATGGATATGTGTACCATGGCTTTATCTCACCTCAAAATGAAGTTGTGCTATGGATTTGTTTCGCTTGAGAAAATTCCGTTGACATCAGCTTGGCTGAAACACATAAACATCGGGTTCTGAGGGGACTAATTTACCACAATACCACCGAGGTTAACGAAATAATGTATAGTATTTGCATAAACATAATGGATATATCATCACCACATTTATAAAAAAAGAATATAAATTAAATGTTATATACCTCGGCATTTAAGTAATTAAAAAAAAGGATCATTACTGTTCATCAAAGAGCGTTTCAATTAACAGCAAATTTTCCAGAGTTCTAGTAAACAAAATGTATTTATTATTTATTTGAGGTTATTGATTTTATAAACATATAATTTATATAAAACAAGTTTTTATTTTAATATTTTTAAGCCTCTGTGATGATAATTTATTTGCTATCTTAAAGAGATGCGGAGATAAAATAAAAAATAGGGTTGGCTTACATTGAAAGCTACGTTAAACTAAGCTAATTTAAACTAAAATTTTACTCTGCTAACTGTTTAGAAAAAAATGAAGGCCATTTATTTAAATGTATTGAATAACACAGAAAGTTAAGTTATACCTTGCTACGCCACGCTATGTTTCTCGGATTGCTTGCCGGGCAATTTTTCGATATTAAATATTCAGCCCTCTTACGTAGCGCATGCGCATATCAGGTTAACATTTCATAAAACATTATTTTTTTTACCACCACGTGATGATACATATTCAGGTTATACACATACAAATTACGATAGTGTGTTAAGGACGAGGAAGGTCAGATATAAAAGAAGTGTACCCGTATTCACGTGGAGGCGGAGTGGAAAACCACCTACAACTGACATGGATTCAAACCTCAATCTCCCCGCCCTCAGTAGTCTGGTCTATTGCGATGGTGATGCCTTTGACCATGTGGACACCGAAGCAAATGTCATAAAACTCATTTAACCTCAATATAGTTTATTTTTTAATTTGTTCTTTTTTTTCAGTTCCAATTATCACTGAACTAGATGGTGAGATTCGCCTAATGTTTCCCGTTGTGGGTTTATTTCGTGAAACCGGAACCATCAACCACCTCCTATATATTCTTCCTCTTACAAAACCACTGCTAGTAGATTCTTTTCCTCAGTACTCTCATATGAGCTCAAACAAGACATTTCGGAGAACGCCATAGCTTAACTTCACTGAAGCCGATCAGAAACAACACTAAGCTATAGATGGAAAAGAGTAACTACAGATAACTTCGCAGTGTGAAATCAATCTGAAGTAAACTTTAGAACAGTATATCATAGCTTTGATTATCTTTGCTTAACGCTAAGTGTGAAACAGCCTTTATACATATCCGCTTACCTTAAGTACCATTTATGGTATTTTTCTATAATAATTATCGGTCCCATTTGGTGCGTAGTGATAAACAATACCTAGATAGTAGACACGTATTTTAAGCCCATTTTGTGAAAAAAAACATATATTTTATTTATGACCTAAGTCAAACTACATTTAATATTAGGGTTGGATAAATTATTCAACATCCCCCCCCCCACCCTAAAAACACTATAAATAGTATTTTGATAAAGCATAAATACCAGATTTTATTTTGTTTAGTAAAATGGTTTAGGTTCTGGACAGAAATACAGAAAGAAACCCATACATAGGTGTAATTGTGAGAATAATTTATTATTTTGGGTTAAAGGGGTCATAAAACACCATCGATCGTAATTTTGATTTTGATTTTTTATTGACGAGCATAGTACACTATTTTATAAGGAGCCACTGGAAAGTAAATTTGAGCCATTAAACAAGAATATGATTTTATGTTTTGCATGTATATTTATAAATTAATAGAGTAATCCATATTTAATATCATTAATTTCTTCTCTGAAATATATTTGACATACAATAATTATATTTTGTAAATTTTATTTAAGATTCAGATTGGTCTAGAAGTACTTTTACGGATTTGAAATTAAATGAGGAATAATAATTATATTATTTCAATATAATATATAAACAAAATTTTATGTATTAAAAATGGTATATCACAAGATGATTAATTTATTGTTTCATACGCCACGTCCTTTTAGGACTATATGCATAGAGTCATTTGGTTCCCACTTACTGGTTGGGGATGAATAAGGTAGATTTTAAAAGAAGTTCACTTTCATCTTTACGTTATTAAAGCTGTAAATCATTTTTTATATAAAATATAAGAATCCCGAGAAGGATTTGAAACCTGGTCTCCCAAATATATTTAAGAAATCGATCTGAGTCAACAACAAATACATATGTTTATCTGACTGTTTACTTAATAGTTTGCTCTTAATTTTTCTACTCTCCATAAGACCTTTTTTTATGAACCCGCGGGACGTAATTTTTTATGTGGTGTGATTTTTCTTATTGTTATTTTATGATATTATTATTATTACTACTACCATGTCTTCCAACAGGTCCATTGCCTCGTCAAAATTGAACCTTTTTACATTTCCTTTCAGCAGATTCCTTTTTATATCGTGAACTTTATCATCTTTCCTTGTTTGAAGTCATCCATCAATTATATTAATAATATTCCTGATTCAGATTTTACTTCAACAAAATCACTCAAATACCATTTTTTTACCTCTCAAAATGTAGCCCATCACGCTTTTCTCTATTAGTTTAATCACCTCCCGAATATTTCTCCTCCTTTTTTTTAGGGTAAATGTTTCAAATCCATAAAAATGTTCTCCAGATTTATTTTCTAGAATGTAGAATAAATCTTTTATTGATGAAATTAGTCTTGGCCTTTATTATTCTTCGACCTCATCTCATGTTTTTTTAGTATCGAAAAATTAAACCTGGGCACTGGAATTGAGGTTGAGGGACCTCTGTCCCAGTACGCTGATGCCTTTACCACTGAGTTATACAGGATGCATCCCTTGCCTAGGTCAAAGTTTAGGTATACACCATCCACTCGGACTTGAATGAGTTTCGTCGCTCTCCATAAGATGCGTGCTTGTCGATTTTGGAAGAGCTACAGTAGCCCCATGGCTTCTTTGGTGCTGACTGACAGCTTTGAAAAGTTACCAGACCAAATTATATATCTCTACGCCCAACCATATGATCTTCAAAAACATGTGTCTAGCGGCTGTCACTTCTGACGGACAAAATGTAGGTATATACCTAAATGTTGCCAGTAAGAAGTTAGCTGTGAGCTGTCAGTCAGCACTAAAGAAGCCATGGGGCTACTGTAGTCGCAGTTCTCATTGATAACAGTATATCCAGTTGAAACGACTCACATTAAAACTGTGCAGCAACACCCTCCCCCTCCCCCAACCCCGCTTCCTATCACCAACGTACCTCCTTTCGATGTTTAAACATTTTCCGACAAGTAACTAGTCAACGAGATAGGAAGTTAATAATAATAATAATAATTTAGCACTACGTCTTACTACCCGTTCGGGTTATACGCTTTAAGTACTAATTACGCTAATGGATTAGGAATTGGGAGGGTTGAATTAGATGAAGTAGAACCCGCATTTGCGTGGAAGGAGAGTAGAAAACCATTTAGGAAAAGCCACCCCAAGTTCACCCGACCGAGATTCGAACCTCGTTCTCCCCGTACTCAGCAGTCGAGCTTCAGCACGACAAGTGCGTTAGTCAACTACGCCACCGAGGCGGGTGAGATAGGAAGTTGTTTACTTCTAGACAATTTGCAGCAAATATTAACTTGAACAAAAAAAAAACTACCAACGTATTCTACATTTTCTTTGTAATTTTCAGTCTGAATAGGCTCCTTTGGAGTGTTTTTTTTTTTCAGATAGAGGGTGAAGCCGCTACCTGAACTTAGGTTTGGGAGAGCACGTTTATTGACATTTGTAGGCAATATTTTTGTCTGTTCTTTAGTAAAATTATCTTTAAAGTGAACTGTTTTTTTTAATGTCTTTATTGATAGCAATGTTATCAGTTGTGACTGCAGCTATTGATCCATGTGTTTATGGACTCAAACTTTCTCAATGAACATAGCCCTTTCAATCTGANAATGTCTTTATTGATAGCAATGTTATCAGTTGTGACTGCAGCTATTGATCCATGTGTTTATGGACTCAAACTTTCTCAATGAACATAGCCCTTTCAATCTGAAGGAGATGTGTTTGGTCTTTGGCTGTCTGTGGCCTAGGGTCATTTTCCCCATTTATATCATGTGTACACTATGCGTTCACCACTTTTAAACTTCCTAGACCTTAGTCGGTGGCCACATGGTCTAATCCGTCACTCTCGCAATAGACTATACAGCAAATGCGTGGGTTCAAATACCAGTTAGGTTTACTAATGTTGGTTTTCCCTTGAATATTTCCACTCTCCTTCAGCGCAAATTGGGTACACTTTATCTGAATACAACCTTCCTTATCCTTTATTTATTATTTTAATATATATATATATATATATATATGCGTATAGCCTGAACAGGTAGTAAAACGAGGTGATAGAACAAAACTCCCTGGATAATTAATTGTTTATCATTATCCAGTTGTATAGTTCACTCTACAATGCTCAGTGGCTTGTCTCTCTGGAAAATCATCATTACCTAAGCTGTATCAATATTGATCTCCATTTAATATAATCTTCAGGTATAAACTAATTGTTTCACCATAGCTAAAATATTTTCTTCCCAACTCCAACTCCAAAACTCCTCTTAAGTCATTGTCAATAAAAAAGAGTGTACAAATACATCAGTATACAGTTCTACAATTATTATATTATAACGATTTAACATTTTTATATACAATTTAAATGACTTCTTTTGCACTAAATAACCAACAATTTCATTCGGATATCTAAAACATCTACAGTAAGCTAAGAAGTATTGTTTCTGTTCAATCTAATTCTAAAACGGCTCTCAATTGAAATAACTGTAACAAAATAAGATATTATATAGGAAGTATTTTTTTTATACTATTTACACCTAAGATGAGATAATTAGTGATTTATATTATCTATGGTTAATTACTATAAAAATGACTATTAGAGAAAATACAATCAAGTAATTTTATTTTATTTTTGCAAAATATTTATTATTGTATGTCCAGGATATCCGACTGTTAACATATACATGATAAAGATGATTAGGGTAAAATTTTAAGGAAAATGAGTCATCATTCGCTTGAGGTGAGATAAAAAAATATTTAAGAGGAATCATTTTTAGTGGAAACTTCCTATTAATAGCCAACCAGAACATATATTATATTTAAGTTGATATTAAAAATTATTCTCATAGTTTTATGACCTATATGATTATTAATTATATGTATTTATGTTTTAAAATTTTTATTATACATACATTTTATTGGAATTATTGTAATTTTAATTAAAACAATTGGTAAATTCATATCTAATCTAATGTTTTAATTAATGTTATAGGTCCTTAGTTATTATAATTATTATTTAGTTATTAATCAATTTCCAAGCCTAAGGGACAGGTATGAGAAGTGATATTTATAAGAAGTGAAACAACATTGGCCTGGGGAGAAGCAATGAAAGTTACATTGACAATTAATATATGAATGCCCACCACGAGGAGTTTAGTAAAAACCCATATTTACTTTATTTGAATAAAAAAGGGGCAGAATTAGTTTAGCCCTTTACACCATGTGTTAACCACCACAAGTGTTTAAAGCAATTATTAAAAAATTTATTTAAATCAAAGCTTGCATTCATATAGAGGTACGATACATGTTCAATAGAGTCAAAAAATTGAAAAAATAATATAATTGAAAATTCCTTTTTTAGAAGAATTAGTTGAAATAAAAATTTAGCCATATAAGTAAAGGTTATTTATAAAAAAATTAGAAAAATATAGTACATTTTTTTTTAATGTTTCTATTTCGTTAAGGGAATGAAAGAGTTGATAGTTTTTGAAAGTGTAGAAAGCAAATAAAAACTATTTTGGGTTAAAAATGGAGTACAATGGCACCCAAATGACCCTACTCCTATCTCCTTTCTTCCAAGTCTGATGAAGTACGTACCACAATGTTGGAAGCTACAAACATCAACGAGAAAGGAAAAAAGAGAGGATATGGCTGCCACTTAGTTCGTGTGAGGTGGGGATTATTTGGATACACAAATAATAAACCACATACGTTGTATACATACATACATACATACATATATACATACATACATACATACATACATACATACATACATACATACATACATACATACATACA
>CABEEJ010003158.1:9420-30822 GCA_901482245.1 Timema douglasi
CTTCCCTTGAATCTTCCCCAGTTTTACCTTCCCTTGAATCTTCCCCAGTTTTACCTTCCCTTGTATCTTCCCCAGTTTTACCTTCCCTTGAATCTTCGCCAGGTTTAGCTTCCCTTGAATCTTCCCCAGTTTTAGCTTCCCTTGAATCTTGCTCTTAACCTTTCAGACTTCTATTTGCTGGTTGACTTTGCAACTTTCCCTCTGCCATACTTTTCCTCTCTCACTTTCTGACCTTTCTATTCTCAACACAAGTCCCTTCCCCCTCCTACAAACTTGTCCCATCCCCTTGTTATTGAAAGAATTAGCAACTGTTTACTTAGAGTGGGCTTCTCAACAATAGTATTGGGGGTCGTAGAACATTTAAAAAAATCATAAATAATATGTAACTAATATTTGCCTTCATTTTCGACCACAGTGGTGACATTGCTTGTTGGGACTTTAGGCTGCACTGTTGTCTCATCCTGCTTTTTGCTGGCCAGGGAGATTAACAAAAGGTTTGAAATTACGTTCTGTCGTGACTCATTCCTGGCGGCTTGTACCTTGCAAGTGAGACAGAGATAGGTTGAAAATACTAGCAGGTAGACTTCAAACCTCATCATCAGTACTAACCAGTAGAGTTCCACAACAGTTCACCAACGTGTCTCACTAAATAGTTTCGCCCGGTGCGGAAAACCTTATTAGCAGTTTGTGATCCATCTTGTTCCGAGCTCTTGCTAGTTGTTCTCTGTTCAGTGTTAGTTGCACATTGTTCAGTTGTTCAGTGTTAGTTTCAAGTTTTTCAATGTTGCCTGTACAGTGTTAAGTTGTTCAGTTCTTCTAGTATCTCCGGCGTGCAAAGATGTACTGGATGTGCTAATAATTAACTGTCACCAGTTATTGGCTGCCGTCATGTCAAAGACAAATTTCAATAAAATTGGGATTATCTTACCCATGGATACGTGGTTAAATGTGTCAAGCCCCAAGACAGCAGATAATAATGAAGCTATGGGTCCTACAGAACCGGGATCCTCCAGCACTAACAAGAATGTGCAGATATATAAAACTGAAGATATTTCTCATTCGTGTGCAAAAAAGAGGAAATACAACGAAACTTTTTGCAATATGGATTTACTTTTATTTCCACAAATATTTAAGACAGAACTATCTGCTTGATTTGTAATGAATGCTTGGTGAGGGAAAGTCTCAAAGTTGCTGAATTAAAAAGACATCTACATACAAAGTATGTTTCCTAGTCCAATAAGCTTGTATAGTTTTTCGAAAGCTATTAAAATCATTGAAAAAACAATAATAATCTCTTGAAACTCATGTACTGGTCGATAAAAAGTACTTAAGAGCATCTTATGAAGCCTCTTACTTAATTGCAAATGCTAAGAAACCAAACACCATTGCCGAAGATATTGTGCTGCCAGTGGCAATTATATTATTATTATTATTAGCACCGCGTCTTACTACCCGTTCGGGTTATACGCACTTACGCTAATGTGTAATGGTAGCGTGATTGTGAGATGAAATAGAGGACCTACAGTTTAACGTGGAATCCGAACCACGGCGGAGGCCTGGCATTCCCCACATTCACAAGATGTCTTGTCAGAGGTGAAGGAAGGGTTTGGTAATCAGATAAATCTGTGTCGGGACCGAGGATTGAACCCCGGACCCCCAGCACAGAAGTCCAACACCTTACCCCTAGACCATCAGGTCACCACTGTGGTGGCAATTGTAATGAATGAAATTATTCACAAGCAAAAATATTCAGATGAATTTTTTAAAATTTCACCGTCAAATGATACTTTGGGTGGACGAATTTTGCAAATCAGCAATGACCAGTGTGGGCAACTTATTGAAAGACTTAAAGAAAGTTTGAAATTTGCAATTCAGCTGGATGAATTGACTGACATTACAAATTTCGCACAGCTATTGGCATATGTCAGGTAGTGTTACGGTAACAGTGTCCATGAAGATTTACTATTTTGTCAGTCGTTAGATGAACGTACAACTGGCAAGGCAATTTTTCAAGGAAGTGGGGCTAGAATGGAATAACTGTGTTGGAGTATGTACCGACGGCGCAGCGGCAATGACAGGAAGAATAACTGGATTTCAGGTAAAAGTTAAATCTGCAAGCGATAGGCCTACTATTTTCACTCATTGCATGATTCATCGAAAGGCATTAAAGGCAAAGAAAATTTCTACAGATCTGAATGCTGTACTACAAGATGTGGTTTTAAGACTATAAATTTTATTAAAAGTCGGGCCCTTAATAGTCGTCTCTTTGCCAATTTATGTTATGAAATGGAATCCAATTTCAGAACACTTTTACTGCATACAGAAGTACGATGGCTGTCAAAGAGGCGAGCATTGAGACGGCTATTACTGTTAAAAAATGAACACTATTTCTGTCTGAAAATAACTCTGTATGTGTCAATTTCTTTCACAGTGAAAATTTGCTGTACAAATTATGCTGTCTGTTGGATTTATTTGAGAAACGCAACAAACTTAATATGCCTTTACAAGGGTAGAGCGCGAATATTTTTACACTTAAAGATAAAATTCAGGCTTTCATGAAAAAACTAAACATTTGGAAGAATTGAGTAAAAAATAACTCATTTTAAGGTTTTATATATTGAGGATTTTGTTGTTGATAATATGCTTGGTTTTGACTTGATTAAGTGGATAATAATTGATAATTGGGTATGCTTAAAAGACAATTCTCAGGAATATTTTCTACCGGAATTAGACAATCAATTAGATGGGATTCAAAACCCTTTTATCGTGGAGATGGAAAAGTTGAAGCATCTCTTGTTGAAAACCCAAGAAGGATTTGCAGAACTTTCATGTGATTTAATCCACAAACTTGAATTTTCAAGGAAAAACTTGAACACTTTATGGCCTGGTGTTAAAGCGGAAGTTCCAATATTGCTGGACTTAGCAATGTCAGCTCTTCTGCTATTTGTCACCACCTATTTGTGCGAGTCAGCATTTTCAACAATGGTGGCAATTAAAACCAAATACTGCTCAAGTCTTATGAACATCGAGATCACTATGAGACCAGCGGTGACAAATAGTAAGCCACAATTCGAGTTATTGTATCAGAATAAGCAATCACAGCTATCCTATTAAAGGTAAACATATTCTTATCTTTTGTCAGCCTTCAGTAAAATCTTATTTGTTATATTCAAATTTGATATTATTTATTTTACATTTTCTTACTTATATTTTGCATGTATATACCATATACACACATTTTTAATTCTTATAATAAATTATTTGAAGAAATTTTCATTTTTGATATTTTCAGACACTATTTTTAGTCAACATAATTCTTTAATGGTATATCTATAGTTACTTATATTTGAAGTACTTTATTTTTTTGCTCAAACAGGGTTCCATCAAACGGGGTTAACGCAAAAAAGTATGCGCACAAACCGATAAATTGACTATATACAGTGCTACTAACAATTGTATTTATGACATTGAATGAAGGGTCATGAAAAAATGTGTCTGATACAAAGGGGTCGCAGATGAAAATAGGTTGAGAAGCCCTGACAGAGTACACTAGCAGCCACCCCCTTCCCCTCCTAGCAACAAAACAAAGAACAGGGCTGGCTGTCAAGCGTGTAACAATGATGAATCACCAGTACCAGGGTGCTGGGTTTGGTGTAAAATGATCTCCTGGTTCTAAG
Source organism: Timema douglasi (assembly GCA_901482245.1). Taxonomy (NCBI): domain Eukaryota; kingdom Metazoa; phylum Arthropoda; class Insecta; order Phasmatodea; family Timematidae; genus Timema; species Timema douglasi. The sequence continues at coordinate 13,098 of CABEEJ010003158.1, forward strand.
AATTGATGAACCAAATGCCAATCATAGGCCCAATCGGTGGTCATGAATGCTATAATGGACTATGATCGACTTAAGCTTGTGCCTTGATCAACCATGACTGGCTTAAGCTGATTGTGCTCTGATCAACCATGACTGGCTTAAGCTGATTGTGCTCTGATCAACCATGACCGGCTTGAGCTGATTGTGTTATGATCAACCATGATCGGCTTAAGCTGGTTGTGCCCTAATCGACCATGATCAGATTTATGATTGGCACCAGCTCAGCCCTAATTTAAACCTTAAAAGTAAAAATTTCAATATGTATTTACCAACAAAAATATGAGTGTTTGCATAATATTGATCAAATGTTGTGCAGTGAGGTATATTTGTATTAATCATTATTTCCCCTTATCTGGTTCTCCAGGCTGAGGCTTGAATTGTATATCTCCACCTCCTCCACCCTCCTGTTACACTCCAAATTTCTTCTGCTCACACTTTTCTTATGACTCCAATCGTCTCAATCTGAGCCTTTCCCCGGTTCTCTTTCCAATCATTCTCATCTCCATATCTTGCTTTGGTAGTCTTTCAATTTCCATCCTCTAAGCATCTACATACCATCTCAGTTTATTGGACTGTCCACTCTATCATTCAGCTTTTACAGCCCAATTGCTTTTCTTTCGAAAATACTTTGTAGGGATTTCATCTCCACCGCCTGAATTCTACTCTCGTCCTTCTTTGTCACTGTCTTAAGTTTCTGAGGCGAGTGTAAGAATATGTGTGTGTATTTTACTCTAACCATTAACTCTACATTTCCTTGGCATGTCTTTGTTCCGGATTAGAATCCTTCCACTTTGGTAAAAGCTGTTACCTTTTGTATCCTCTTAGGGTACTAATTTCCACACCAATCTTGCAATATGCATCAGATCACTCCCCAAATACTTGAAGCTCTCCACTATTTATACATTTGTATTAATTTATGTTAATATTTAAGATGATTTTCACACTCTGGTACTTGGTGACATGTATCCCTATTTGTATGGGGTTTTTTGTCTGTTTTTTTAGAAAGTGCATACAAAGTGAAAGTATCTTTCAAGAATTGCGGCATTGGAACGTATGGTGTTCCCGTGTGTATGTGGCTTATGAAGAAGAAAAATAATGACAAGGAAAGATTCTTTCAAATTATCCGTGTTATGGTGAGATTCAAGCTTAGCTATTGTGCTATGAGGGCTTTACATATTATTTACTGTACAACAGTGAGATCAAAGTGTAACCCTAGAAATCCAAAGGGTCATTCAGCCCACACTTTAATCTTTTCTAATATTAATTCTCTAATTTGACTGACTCTGAATTAACTCAACTTTCATGTAGTTGTCTACTAAGACTCTTATTTATTCATCCAAGATATTTTTTAGTATAATTTATACACAGTTGATCAACTATTACAGTTTTTATTTGTTAATACTAATCAAACCCTTTTCCTTAAAAAGGCAGGGCAATTTTTCCATGTAATTTGTGGCAACACTGTTTGCAGTTAAGAGTAGCAGCCACTCTTAATATTATAAACTAGTAAACACATGCTTATAACCTTTACAAAGATAAAAGGGCGTATGTGAGAACAAGAATGAGTAAGAAGTGAAGTGATGTTGATATGCTTGCTACGGGGCTGTCTGCATGAGTGAACCTTAATAGATTGTCAATCAACGCCACTTCACTTCTCACTCACCCTTAATTCTACTCATTCTCATTCTTACATACGGCTTAAAGGCGAGTGAGGTGTGAAGAGACAATTGTACACCAAATAGGGACTCATTTTAATATTCTTAAACCAAAATTAAGCTTTTAACAAAATGTTTGAATTAATGTTTTTACAATAACTAGTTTTTAAGCCTGTCTATAATAGGTTGACTACAATATTAATCAACCTAACAAAACCTAATCTTCAAATGATAAGTGCATGGAAGGTTGAGCTTTGTTTATATTTAAAAAAAAAAAGTATCTTACATAATATTGGATAAAGTGAGAGTGAACTAAAATAATTCGATTTCTATTAAATGAATTACATGAAAAGTCCGCTTGTGAAAACAAACTTGTGCGGATATATATCAATCATGTCCAAGGTCTGACCTTGTAACCAATTAATAGTAATTGAGAACTACAGTTTAACTGGGAACTACCTCGGTCTAAAAATAAAGGAGATGCCTGGATCTACAAATGCCATCCCGGCACAGATTTATCTGGTTGCCAAACCCTTCCTTCACCTCTGACAAGACTTGTATTAATCACAACTTGTGAATGTGGGGAATGCCAGGTCTCCACCATGGTTCGGATCCCACGTTAAACTGTAAGTCTTCCATTTCATATCACAGTCCCCCTACCATTACACATTAGTGTAAGTGCGTATAACCGGAACGGGTAGTAGGAATGGATTGTTAGCAAGATACATACATTCCCTTGAGATAAACCTGTTAATATTGTTGCCTGGATTATAGCTTTTTTTATCCAATTTTGTCACTGTAAATAGTTCAAATACATAGCTCCTATTTAGTACCAGGAGCATTATTAAACTGCCTATTTTCAATTTTTAAATTTAAACTTGTATGGTGGTATTCCTGTTAAAAAAATCTTTTCTGTATAGTTGCTCTTTTTCCCGCTCATCCTTAAATTCATCTGAGTTCACACTTATGTGACAATAAGCCTCTCCTTATATCATCATCAACAACTGTTTTCAGCCTGTGGCCGGCTCAGTTTAGTAAAATGCCTCCATCTTCGTCTATTCTCCCACCACTCTTTCTCCTTTAATTTCTTCCATTCTTCTCCTCTCACTTGAACACTTTCTGTTATCTGGACCTCCCATCTCTTTCTTGGCCTCCCTTGCGATCTTTTTCCGACATTTTCTTCATCATCCTCTCTTTTCTCATCTTCATTACTCTCTTTCACTTCCACATTCCATTCTTCTAGTTGTTCCTCTACTTCCTCTTGTTTCTCCTCCATACCATCAAGTCATCAGCAAACATGATGGCTTTCATTCTTTCCTTCCCGAGTTTTCCTGTCACTTTATTCATGACCACTACAAATAGTAATGGTGAAAGACTGCTCCCCGGTTCCACTCCATTATTTGTTTGGAACCACTCCGTCCTCCCGCTCTCCGTCTAAACACAACTCCTGATATCCTCATACATGCTTTTCCCTCTCATTACAACTCCTCTTCTCACTTCAGCCTCCTCCATCATTTTCCAAACTTTATTTCTATCCTCGCTATCGTCATTTCAGGGACACAGTATGACCGTTTGAAATATTAATTGGACTCGGCCTATTTCCAAATGTTTCGTGAACTTCACAGCCATTTGTCATTATTTACTTTCAAACAATGTTTGTTAAGTTTTGCACCACCCAATTGTATTAGGCAATAACAGAAGTTATTGTAGACTACCTCTACATTATTGTTCAACTTGAGAGTTTTAAACTCCTCCCACAGATGAGAGTATATAATCTTAAGATTATTTCCTAAAGGTCATGTGGAGGTTTCCTCTAATTAAAGTAATCCCACTTTTTACCTTGTACTTTATACATCTCGATGAGCCTAAGTTTCACAGTGTAAACCTCAGATTATCTATCACATTTCCTGGGAAAGTCCTCTGTGGGGACATAATTTTGTACTGCCTCAGTTACTTTGCAGCCTGATTAATTGAAATTCTATCTTTAACTCGATAAAAACTAGAAACAAATTATCGGAATGAAGCTTAAACAAGCAATAAATATCCAAATAAAGTTGAGTTGGAGGACCCTTACCCTTTTACTAAAACCTGGGACCAGACTCAACATAGGATTGCTAGGGTTATTTAAAGCTTTTAGAATTATTTATGAATTGATGTCGCGTTCTCTTTTCATCACTTTTTTATTCATATATACTTATTGTTTTATTAATAGATTCTAATTTAAGACTAAGAAGATTGCACCTTCCTACCTCCTTCCTCATACCCCCCTCCCCATTTCTCCCCCAAATTCAGACAGAATGTTAGAAAAGCTTACACACTATTCATGCTTGTACTAAACTGATGATAAATGTTTCATATATAAATATCAGTATTGTTTAAACTTAAAATACTTTATTAATTCACTAATGAACCTGTCACATATATTTTTATATTCAACATTATATTATAGTTTCTGGCTCAAAATGAAATTATTATTTTACCAATAGAGTACTAATGACTTTGCTAAGGGTGCAATTATTTGTTAAACATTATTATAGAAAACTTGTTTTTTTTTTCTCAAAAATTTGAGAAAGAAAATCACAAATTATTTTTCCGGTGAAATGGAGATGTTTTCCTCTAATAAGATTGAGATATGTCAAGTCTTGTAAATTATCCAAACTGTTTTTGTTTTTTTTTCTCATACCAAAATCTTTTAATCTACTAATAGGTTTTGGCTGTACTGCAAAGCAAGACTGTTGGATGCTGGGAAGTAAATAGTTTGGCTGGTTTTTTGTGTCTCCTCAGGTTGTGAACGTAGTAGGTCCCCAAACTGTGGAACCCTTGGAGATCAAAGATAGCCCTTTCACGGGGGAAAAATGGTGGGGAATGGAGCAGACTGTCTGGGGAAAGATGCCTGATGGGTAAGACTACGTTGTACCAACCCTCAAAAACACAACTTGCAAACTTGAGAAATATACAATGTAATTTTAATCAAAATAATTTAAATTTATTACCCTTTTGCTACGAAAAAATTATATAGGAAAATTAAACATGGAATTTTTGTACCCCTTTTTCACTGCAGAAATAGGATATGTAGGGCGTTCTTCTAATCTCGAGGCTTATTGTCATTCTTGGCTCTCCTGCATTTCTTGTTCATCCCCTCAGGCCAAGGGGGTCTCACCCCTGCGCCGCCCTCTTTGTGGTTGCTCAGTTTGACATGAAGTTTGGTCACTCGGGTTGACACTGACGGTAACTGACAAATTACCCCTTTTAAGTTACCTTGGTCAGGTGAAAGCCACCTCATGTCATCTGTTACTCAGCATTTTACTGGATGACTACCCCCTTGGGGAAATAAACAGGAGTAAAGTGTTTGTGTGTTTTCCTCGTCAAGCTATTCCTTATCCCTGGCTCACCGCGGTAAAATGCTGAGCCATCCTTTCTTCCTACCTGATTTACTGTGGTAATTCGCCGAGCCATTCCTCATTCTTGGCTCACCACAACTCACTGAACCATCCCTCCTTGGTTCACCGCAATAACTCGTCGAGCCATCCTTCTCTATCATTCATCACTGTAACTCAATGAGCCATCCTTCCTTTCTGGTCCACCAAGGTAACTCACCGAGCCATCCTTCCTACCTGGTTCACCAAGGTAACTCACCGAGCCATCCTTCCTACCTGACCCACCAAGGTAACTCACCGAGCAATCCTTCCTACCTGGTCCACCAAGGTAACTCACCAAGCCATCCTTCCTAACCTGGTTCACCAAGGTAACTCACTGTACCATCCCTTTTACCTGGTTCACCAAGGTAACTCACCGAGCCATCCTTCCTACCTGGTCCACCAAGGTAACTCACCGAGCCATCCTTCCTACCTGGTCCACCAAGGTAACTCACCGAGCCATCCTTCCTACCTGGTCCACCAAGGTAACTCACCGAGCCATCCTTCCTTTCTGGTCCACCAAGGTAACTCACCGAGCCATCCTTCCTTTCTGGTCCACCAAGGTAACTCACCGAGCCATCCCTCCTACCTGGTTCACCAAGGTAACTCACTGTACCATCCCTCCTACCTGGTTCACCAAGGTAACTCACCGAGCCATCCCTCCTACCTGGTTCACCAAGGTAACTCACCGAGCCATCCCTCCTACCTGGTTCACCAAGGTAACTCACCGAGCCATCCCTCCTACCTGGTTCACCAAGGTAACTCACCGAGCCATCCCTCCTACCTGGTTCACCAAGGTAACTCACCGAGCCATCCCTCCTACCTGGTTCACCAAGGTAACTCACCGAGCCATCCCTCCTACCTGGTTCACCAAGGTAACTCACCGAGCCATCCCTCCTACCTGGTTCACCAAGGTAACTCACCGAGCCATCCCTCCTACCTGGTTCACCAAGGTAACTCACCGAGCCATCCCTCCTACCTGGTTCACCAAGGTAACTCACCGAGCCATCCCTCCTACCTGGTTCACCAAGGTAACTCACCGAGCCATCCCTCCTACCTGGTTCACCAAGGTAACTCACCGAGCCATCCCTCCTACCTGGTTCACCAAGGTAACTCACCGAGCCATCCCTCCTACCTGGTTCACCAAGGTAACTCACCGAGCCATCCCTCCTACCTGGTTCACCAAGGTAACTCACCGAGCCATCCCTCCTACCTGGTTCACCAAGGTAACTCACCGAGCCATCCCTCCTACCTGGTTCACCAAGGTAACTCACCGAGCCATCCCTCCTACCTGGTTCACCAAGGTAACTCACCGAGCCATCCCTCCTACCTGGTTCACCAAGGTAACTCACCGAGCCATCCCTCCTACCTGGTTCACCAAGGTAACTCACCGAGCCATCCCTCCTACCTGGTCCACCAAGGTAACTCACCGAGCCATCCCTACTACCTGGTTCACCAAGGTAACTCACCGAGCCATCCCTCCTACCTGGTTCCCCACGGTAATTCGCCTGTTTCACCACAGTAACTCGCTGAGTCATCTCACTTCCTACTCGCGTATCGAAGATAATCACCGAGCTAACCGTCACGCCATTTTTTCTACCTCCCACTTAAAAAACTTAGTGCAACACGCTCTACCTATGAACAAACCCTTCTCATCTAACAAGGAAGTACGTGAGCACCTATATCCTCATCTCATCAAGCAGGGGCAACCACAAAGTAATTGTATTCATTTTGACTCTGCAGAAAAATAAAAGAGACATACTTGCTATAGTGCAAAGTATAAAGGGTTGTTCTAATTTTAATAATGCACTAGTGGTAAAAAGCAGTAACGTAAAGAAACAAAGAAAGGCTATTAAAAAGTGTATGGGTAATACTTAAAAATCTGTATTATTCTGTTTATCAGTCCTACTACTATCAAAACAAATTTAATAAATGATAAAACTCGCCGTGAATCATGTATCCCCTGAAACACTTTGCATACAACAGTTTTGGAAACCTTACTTACCATAAAACTAGACAACAATAAAAGGTAATAGTCAGAAATGTCATTTTTAAATTTTCATTTATATCCCTACTTTCTCTTTATTACTATAAGGAAAACCTCTTTTCTCTTTATGAGGCAATTGTATTATATTTGGAAGAAGGTATAGGAAAGGTGGATAGAAACATATAAAAGGGGGACAAACACAATATGGCCTTTACAATGAAAAGAAGAACACAGTTCACACTTTACTTTGCTGCCATTGGACAGAGCTAATGGTTGCTTCTTAAAGAAAATCGATCATTACCGCCCAATCCCCCGACCTAGGTTTCATTCTATTGGAACTCATCTGGGGGGAGTGTGAAACGCTCAATCTGGGGGGAGTGTGAAACGCTCAATGCAATGGTCTACTTTAAAGTGCAGTTTTTTGTTGGTTTTTTGTTGCAAAGTAAACAATCTGTATATAGCAGTTTTATTCCAAAGTAACTAAACAAAATTTATATTCAACCTAAATATTTAAACACCTGGCTCGACTCAACCATATCCTAGTATTAGGCATTTAAGGTATTCATAAATAATGAGAAGTATATTTTTTTTTCCAGGAAGAGAATCAACCGTTTAACAGCTCACAGCATCCCGCGGGTGTTCATTCAGGTGGTGCGCAACAAATTTCTACCCTGGCAAGGCATTACTGAGGAAGAAACACTATTCTTATTGAATACTATGTATGTATCTTTATATTCATATATATTTTAATCTTAGAATCGTGAAAAGTACCTGTTTTTCAGTTGTTTTCATCAATAAACTCAGAAATATTTTAATATATCTTTCCTCAATCAATGGTGTATCAGTTTTCTGAGCTCAGAGTCTCAGGTTCGATTCTCAGCATGGTAAAAAAAAATTATTATTGGTGAAATGTGGTGTTTCCCTTTCACAGTGATGGATTAATGACCAAGGTTTGGATGTTGTGTCTGTTTTAGATTAAAGTTAGCTTATAAGTAAGGACTTGAAAAACTCGCATTTGCAATAAACAAATTTTTATATGAATTAAACTTTCTTTTCTAAATAAACACAATTTCTTTGTAATTTGGCAAATCCACATAATGCAATATAATTTTCAACACGGTAACACTGGTGATAGCACTATACCAAGGCTGCTGTTTAAACGAATAGTATCCATTTTTATTTATTTTATAGGTATAAAATGGATCACAGGAAAAATGAGTGTTTTCAGGATACTTAAGTTTTTTTTTATCTGAGGTTAGTATTAAAAATCAAGATTTATAAGTTTACACATTATGATACCTAAATTTCAATAGACCGATTCTTTGTTTACAGCCTTTACAAGATTTCATACTAGTTCAAAGTAAGGACATTAATATATATGGACCTTGCTACAGGCGGTCGTAATGATATTGATATATCAACTTTAATATTACTAGGCGTGAAATGTTTTGTGCGTATTTATATTTGATTTTTCTCCAAATATATTAATAAATAGCTAAATACACAATATGAATGAAAAATATAGACAGTTTTATCCTGTTTTTTGTTTAACGAATGCTAAATCAACTTGTATTTACGTAAATAACAACATTGCTTCCCGTCTATAATATCATTTGTTTTTTGGGAAAAATAACACCACCACTTTTTCCCTAAAAATAACCTCATCTTTGGCTTTATTTGAAGTTTTATTTAATGAGTTAAAATTGGTGTATTAATGCAGAAAGTTATATTTGGTTACAAACTGTTTTTTCTGCATACCAAGAAGTTTGCAATGTAAAATTTTTGCACTTCAGTGTCGACTTAAGGATTTAAAAAAATCAGATCTGAGAATAAAATGATCTGATTTACTGTATGTTTTAGTTTTGCTCAACATAATTTTAGGCCATATCTAAAATCTGGATCCCAAAATGTTTATCTACCACTAACTTGAATGTGACATTACATCATTAAAACAAAAATGTTAACATTATTATATAATTTTATTGAGCAATTAAAGATTCAAATGTGAACAAAATTGTCCCATGTTTGTGATCCTATATGTATCTGTAGTGATGTTCTCAAGTCTGAAGGCAATTTCTTTAAATAAACAACCAGTATTTTTTGTCAAAGGTGATTAGTAGCAAGCTCAAGTTTTCTAATCTGAAGCAATCTCGAGCTAGCTTTTTGTAAAGCTCTCGTAGTCAAGTCAAGTATAGCTCAAGTTGAATAAATACATAATTTTAAAACCTAATTAAAAATAGAAAATTTGAATGTAGAGGCTAACATCTGCCATATGAATTTAAATGAAGTGATAAAGAGTGTTTTTATTACAAAGACTTTGAGATATACAACATAGTATGTCCATGTTAACTTTTATATTCAAATTTTATACTTTTTACTTCATAACATATCTGAGCTTAAAACATTGTTTTGTTCTTACTCTAATATATATGTAAGTTTTTGTAACATATTTTTTTACGTGTAATAAATATATTTTAGACTTTTAATCAACTTGTATTTAGTCTAGTTGATGATGAATTATTAATTTTATGTTAAATATTCTTATCTCACCATATGTTTTTCACCAGAAGAAAATCCTAATCACAATTTTTACTTGTAATTTCACTTAGTACATCTACTAACTTAATAACAGTTTAATTCATTAAATTAAATTCCTTATATACATTTCTAGAGCAATCTAACTAAGTCTTAACTTTCAATTATAAAGCCTCCCTGCTTTCAACTATCTTTAGAATGTTTTTTAAAATGCTAATTATGTTTGTAAGAAACAAACATTAATTATAATTCTTAAAACAATTGTTTAGTTAAATAAAAATATGTGTTTCAAACCTGTTTTAAATAGTTTAAAAAAAATTAAGTAATTATAAATTATAGACATATTTTTTTAAATATACTTTATTAGTAACAGAAACATTAATTATAATGCAATTCACCATTCTAATTGCAGTATTAAAAAACATTTGAGAAAATAGTTTTGGATGTGCAGATACCTTTCCTCTGTATCTCCTTTTCATGGTTAACACCTCCATTCAACAACAATTTTACTCAGTTGCTGACCCTGACATTTCAATGGCCATCTGCACAATACCCCGTTGGTTGGGTTCTTCTTTCACTACACCCCCTCTTCCCCTCTGTGCATTATTTCACAAACTATGTCCCCAGCACCAGACACACAACGCAAGCCAGATCTTAGTAATTAGTTTATAATACATGTGTGCAAAGTCACTTTTTCAATTCAAAGCGAACATGTGAAATATTCTTTAAGATGAATCAAAATTTGAATATTTTTTGTTTGTTTTGTGCTCAAAATAATACTATATTGTGATTATGTATATAAATTTTGCAATTAAAACATTTGTAAAAGGTTTCATTATATAAGTGTATGTAATATTTCATTCTAATCTTATAAATCAAGTTACAGTAGGACCCCTCTCATATGGCGGTCTCAGTTCCAGAGCCTTATTGAAAAGCAGAACATTAACTTGTTTAACTTTCAAATGAATACAAAATTCTAATAACATGTTTACACTATTCTATATAAAATGTGCAAATAAAAACATTTGATTGTTTTCATTATTCGTTAATAGAATTAAAATCATTCGATAGTGCCCATCACTATTGTAAACAGATTGAATTACCGGGATAAAATGACGGACAAAGCCATTCAGTACACGTGTTATGCTGAAAAACGCCGAAAGAGCGAGAAAAGCCCCGGACATAGTAAATATGTATATAATTGAAAACTTCTAAATTAGGAGAATGCAGTAAAGTGGGACCCAATTGTGTGTGAATATTAATTCCTAATCTATATAACAGATCAGAATTATAGTAATTGACCATGAAATAAGTATTTTATAAGTCATTCACGAGCTAAGTTTACCTGGATGACAGCTCGAAATGTTACAAGAAGTAATCCCTAATACATCACTACGCCAACAGCTGTCATCCATCATTTCGGATGACTGTAATGAAAACCGATGGTAATATATTAATGTGATAGTTAACCACAGTAATTTAGGCCAATATTATTTATATATTTATTTGAAGACGGAGACAAAGTTAATCTATAGTTTTATTCCCCTTAAAAAAATATTAACATCACTTTCACAAAAACTTTTAACGAACATAGCCTCAAAATAGCAACTGACGAATTTTAAACCATATGATTGAACATAACGGTACACAAGTTTTTTACAATAATGCAGACACGCAGTTGATGAAAATATTTTATTCGGTTAAATATTTCAAAATACGATAAAATAATCATAAAATCATTTATTGTATGTAAAAAAATGACAACAATTTTCTCTATTCCAAGCAAATACGATGCCTGTATTAAAAGGTATTGATGTATGCACTATATTACACAAAATCAGTAACGTTCCAAAACGAAAAATAAGTACTTTTAATTATGTTTAAAATATTGTTTCGAGTTGAACAAAAAGAAATTATTTAAAAAAATGAAATAGTATGAGAAAACTTAAGTTTACATTATTTAAAATGTAATATATAACAGGTAATTAAAGATCTTTATATTTATAACAAAACTGATCTTTTACAAGTGTTGGCAACCCAAAACCTAAACATATGATTTTTGAACTGTCATCCAGGTAAAAACCTATTGTGAATGGAATATAGCTGTCAATAATTTGATTGACAAAGCTTCATAACTGCCAAAGCCATATTTTTTAATTTTTTTTTTTCAAAGTGAAGTTGAAGGTGATATTTGTTTCATAGTCAAGTCGAAGTTTCAAAGCTTTGAACACACTTAGTTTCTAAGTGTATGCATGTGCATCAAGATAACCACTCTTGTGCTACTGCTTAGGAATACGATCTGACTCTGATTCTTTAGATTGAGAGTTTATCCTGACAGAACTTTGGGCTTCTTCTTTTACCATGATAATGTTCTATGGCACTTCAGGAACTTTATTTTTTACAGTATTGTTTTCTTAGTAATTAATTTGTTAATTATAATTTGTTAGTTGCAATTACTGGCACTAAATTTTATTGATACAATATTTTTTAATATTAATTAAAAAAGTGTTGAATCCGCTTTTTTTTTTTTAAACAACCAGAATCATTTTATCTGCTAATCTTAAACTTGCATCTTATAAAATGTGGTAAACGTAAGAGGTTAACTTTAATTGATATGGTTTTTTTTTAAATTCTAATCCTTTCTACATCTATTCTGACGCTGATATATAAAAATAGTAATATAAACTAAATATTAACATATTTTGCTATAGTACATTCAATTAATACATTCATTAAAGTTGTTGGTAAATCATTGCTCATGGGTCTGATTATTAAGTTTGTCTTATAACTATGTTGAGCTAAATCACCAATAGGCATCATAGATCTAAAATAATTTTGAATTAAAATTCAAATAAAAAGGGATTATTTTTTTAAATTCAAATTCAAATGAAAAAGGATTTAATTTCCTTGTCTTCAATCTGATTTTCTTCAAATCCTCAAATCTAAAATATGGTTTAGGATTAGAAGGATTCATAGATTTGAAGAATCCATACCTAATTTAAATCTATCTCTATAACAAAATTTTCACGCAAAGTTTAGCATTAGCACAGTTCTGAACGTCCTTGTGTTTTGATTGTTATAGCAAGTTGCTCCAGGAAGATTCCCTTTGTAAAGAGAACTACACAGACTTTTTCACTACGCTACTCTACTTGGAAGAGTACGACTCTAAGGAGAAAATAGAACAATACAACATGGCCAAGGTCCCACTCAAGATTGTCATGGAAAACAGGGTGGAACTGGAGGTCGGTCACTCTCGTAGTAACTAGGAGAAGAACGATAGGCTAACTCATAGGTTGGATTATAAAGGATAGCCAGCACACCTAAACTGGGAGGTGCTGGAGCAGAAATTGTTTAGATAAAACACAAAAATATTCCTAATGATGATCTTTCACTAGCACAGGCAGCTTCTTTATGTTCAAAGAGTACACAGTTGTTCTTGGTTGGACTAAAAGGTATACCGTATCAGCAGCTTTAGTTTTACAGACCCGTCTCGGTGGTGTAGTTAGCTAACACACTAGTTTCATGTTAAGATAGACTGCCGAGGACGGGGAGATTGAGGTTTGAATCTCTCTCTGGTCAACCGGGGTGGTTTTTCCTAAATAGTTTTCCACTCTCCCTTCACGCAAATGTGAGTTCACTTCATCTATAGCAACCTTCCCAATTCCTAACCCATTAGCATAATTTGTAATTAAGTGTACAACTTGAATGGGTAGTAAGACACAGCACGTATTAATGGTTTTATGGTAGTATTGCATGGTATACAAAGGAGAAATGGTGCCCAACGACTATATTCAGTTAAACATTGAAGGGAGCATAGAAGGGCAAGGCCTACACACCAGAAAACTGTAGTCCTCAAAAGTTCTCAATTAAAACACATAATTATGTTTTTAAAAAAATGCCTAACTAGATATGCCAGGATCATGAAAGTGTTTAAAGGAGAGGATAAGGATGGACGAAATTAAAGGAGGAAAGATAGAGAAAGATGGAGGCATTAATTGAACACTAAGTGAAGGTACCACGTGTTCTAGCTAGCCAATCATTTAGCGAGTGATGTCAACGCGGCTGTTTGGTACACTGTTCCAAGCATTGAACAGCCAGTTGTAATTTTCACTTATTCCTTCAGTGACTAGAGTGGTGGAGTAAAGTGAGGTGGGAGGGAAGAAAACTGCACCCCTATGCGAGGGCTGAGCTAGATGCTATCTGTGGGGTGAGACAGGCAGGCTCCTAACACAGAAAGTTCTTCAATATCTGAGGGGTGTCAACGTAAGTTTCACTAAACAAAGGAGATAGGATCTTAGGATCAAAAAGTTAAAAAGACACAAAAAATGGTCCAGTGATGCTTGTAAGCAAATACATTGTTTTCATCTTGCTCAGCTTTGAAATCGGAATAATAACTGCTTTATACCTGTGTGTAAGGCATTTACAAGGTTCCCAGATATAACCATACATGTTAGAAAAATATTATTTACAATCAGGTGACAAGAGGGTTTAGCATAAAATATTGAATATTATTTAGTCATTTTGTTATAGAAAGAATAGAAACAAGCAACAACAGTATATAAATGACCACGATCTACTTCTATCCAGTTGGTGTTTTACTCTCTTCTGCTGAAGAAGGAGGACTGATGTACCCCAATTCTTTAGCTGTGTGTTTTGTTGTGTTTTTAATTTTGAACTTTTAGGCCAACGGCTTTCTGTGTTGGCCTTGCCCTTTTATCCTCTTTTCATTGTTTAATTTAAAATGGTGTGTGTGTTGGTCTCAAAGCAAAGGTACTAGCACTCAATAACATCTCAAGTAATCTAAAACCTCTCGGATGATTTCCACTCGCACCGGCAACAATGTCTCTATTGCGTGTGATTTTAGGTCCCCGGTCTGGCGGAAAAGCGCCCCTCTGTGGTGAAGGGGGACAAGGTGTTGGTGAGGGTTTGCTTTAATGAGGACCTGGTCAGCACCGTACAGTATGAGGGAGTCGTAGCAGAGGTGCGAGAGACTGTCGTGTGGCTTTCTGGCTTCGACAATGCGTGAGTAGGATTGATACAACAAAACTATTCACCATCTTTGTAAACTCCTTGTTTAGAGGTAAATGAAAATACCGATTTTTCGTTAAATACCTTATGTACTGTATTGACCCAAAAATAAGCGACTTTTACTCCCAAAACAACCTTTATAAAATCTCAGGCCTTACATAATATGTAACAATTTTATATTATTATTTTTTAACTGAATGTAGCTATCAAAATATTTTTCTATTAATGCTTAACCTTTACGAGGTTATTTATAGTAAATAGTTGGGCCTTGACACTTAGAGTAAAGATATAGTTTGGTGCTAAAATGGCTGTTAGTAAAATGTATGTCAGACTTTTTATATATTTCCCCCTCTCCCCCCTTGAAGTCTGAGCTAAGGGTCCCAGGTTCGATTATCATCTGGATGTTGTGCTTGTCCTAGTCCAGGGATGTCAAACATACGGCGCCTAAATATGAAGGAAGAGTAATAATGTAGACCGCAGTTACAGACTCTGTCTGTTTTCGTGGTGTATTTTGAGTTTAAGATTGAATTTGCCACGTTGCCTCCTTTCATGTAGCTCTTACCCCTCCTTAACTACATAAGACGCTTTAGCCTCCAAAACCTCCCTTACAAACTTTCTCTTCTTACAAATTCTTTCAGCCTCTCTGAACCTCTTTTCTCACAATCATTTGTTCTGAGTCACGATCTGCAATACTTGTTTTGGTTTATTTATTGTTAACACCATGAGTTTAATTAAGTGTGGTCTTAAAAGAAAAATTATAGGGAGTGTAGAGTATTTAACAAAGCATGGGCAACTTTGGTATTTTTTTAATTTGAAGTATCAGGAGGCCAACTTATTCAATTTGAGGCGCCACTACCAAACAAACCAAGTTGATTCACATGCAAAATATACTGGACAAAATCTTTAACTTGAAAAGCGAACAGTTGAAACAACAAACATTTTTTTTGCAAGTGAATAAAGTTGCTGAATATGCTGTCAAAGCTTCTTATGTGCTTTCTTATGAAATAGTGTGTGCGCCAAAATCTTTCAGTGAGGGGGAATCTTTAAAAGAATGGTTGGTTACTGCTGCGGAGCTGATATGTCCAAATCAAAAACATTTATTCTCAAACAATAGCCTTCCAAGAAATATTGTTGCAGCACACATTACTGATATTTCGGGTAATATCAAAGAACAAATAATAATAATAATTCAATATATATCTTTTTAAATTATTGAAATTATTTAGCGAAACTCTGCCACGCAGATGATGCAGTTAAAATTAAATACAAATAAAATTGTAGACATAAGCAGTTACTTTTGTTTTAACTGAATACCAACACATGAAACACCAAACTCCATGGTGTGAGCCAGCGAGCGAGCTATACCGACCAAGTGGCCGCCTCTGTAAGTGATGATAGTGCCAACATTTATGGATAAAGAGTGTCATGTGGTCAGCTGTTAATCTCTGTTTTATAGACCAGAGCTGCTACTTCTTTATTCAAGTAGCTCCTCATTTGTCCTCACAAGGCTGAATTGGAACTTGTTCCCCAAACCCACTGCCTTACGGATAAATTTTGGAAGCGCCGGGGATCGAACCTGGGATCTCTAGTTCTTTAGCCAGGAACTCTGACCATTAGAGCACAGTGATGGTCTTTGAAACAATAATAGTCTCTAAAAGGTTGAAGTATAATTATAACTAATTACCTGACTTCACAAGCCTGGATATTGCCACTAGGGAACTTAGCTAGCATTAAGTAAGTATTAAACTCGCTTGCATATTTGATGCGCGATCTAAGAGTAATAAGTATATAGTGCTAAAATAAACACTCAACGGAGGCTGACTTGATGAAATCGCATGGTGATTTACTGGCAAAGGATGTTTTATTTGGTTTTAATGAACAAATAAACAAAGTAGTGTAAATATTTACGATAACCAAAATAAATATGTAACACTTACAAATACATTTTTTTTTATTTAGCACCGCGTCTAACTACCCGTTAAAGCTATAAGCTTATGTGCTAATTACCCTAATGAGCTAGGAATGAAGAAGGTTGAATTTAAAGGAAGTGAACACGCACTTGCCTTGAGGGAGAGTGGAAAACCATTTAGGAACTCCCCCCCCCCCCCTCCCACAGTTTACCTGACCGAGATTTGAACCTCGATCTCCCCCTCCTCAGCAGTTCAGTTCAACACTAAACTAGCGTGTTAGCTAACTACGCCACCAAGGTGGGTAAAATAGTAATTGTTTAGGGTATAAAAGTTAAAATAAATTCAAATTTGAATATTTAGAAATAATTTTAACTATCAATAATGATATTTGAATGGAAATTTGAAACATAATATAGTCGAGCAATGCATGCTATTATTTGGTCACAAGTTGTTGACAACTCACCTGCTGTCCAGGAATGTAAAACTCAGAATATACAAAACAATAATTTTACTGGTTCTCTATGGATGTGAAACCTGGTCTTTTACATTAAATGACAAAAATTAATTCAGGGCGTTCGATAAAATGTTGCTCAGGAAGATATTTGGTCCAAACAGGGATGAAGCTACAGAGGAATGGAGGTGATTACAAAATTATGAGTTACATTTCTAGGATATTCAAATCTTGCAGATTACGGTGGGCCGGATATGAAGCACAAATGGAAGAATCTAGAACCTCTTGACTGGTAAACTTGATGGAAAAATACCATTGGGAAGATTTAAACGCAGATGGGAGGATAGGTGTAGTGAGGTGGACTGGATAAAATTAGCTCAAGATAGGGATAGGTGGCATAATTTTGTAAGTGCACCAACTAACTTTTGTGTTTGTAATGCCATAGAGTATGTACATAGTATATGTGGTGAAATTGAATGATCCAATATCCGTATGCTAAAATGTGTGAATAATATGAAATTTGAGAATTGTATATCTTAAGTTTGAGTATGAATATTTCAAAAGTGGATATTTATATATAACTATAAGAAAAACCTCTTTTTGCTTTATGAGGTAATTGTATTATATTTGGAAGAAGGTACAGGAAAGGTGGATAGAAACATATAAAAGGGGGACAAACACAATATGGCCTTTACAATGAAAAG
>CABEEJ010003158.1:32490-48646 GCA_901482245.1 Timema douglasi
GGCACAGATTTATCTGATTACCAAACCCTTCCTTCACCTCTGACAAGACATCTTGTGAATGTGGGGAATGCCAGGCCTCCACCGTGGTTCGGATTCCACGTTAAACTGTAGGTCCTCCATTTCATCTCACAATCACCCTACCATTACACATTAGCGTAAGTGCGTATAACCCGAACTGGTAGTAAGACGCGGTGCTAATAATAATAATAATAATTTAGTAGGAACATATTGGTTGATGGGGGTATAATTTTAGGTAATTTTCATAGGGATCTTATACCGTTGCAGACCTCTTTGAAAATTCAAGAAGCCAACTTGTAAAAAGTTGTATATTTGAAACAATAACATATTCTTAAGAAAACTTAATGCTAACATATGTTTAAAAAGTTAAATGTATTCTATTTTTTTCCCCCATACTTAATATTGTTTATTTCCCATTTGAATTAAATTGATGTTGAGTTTGTAAGAAGGTACAGGAAAGGTGGATAGAAACATATAAAAGGAACAAACACAATATGGCTTTTACAATGAAAAGAAGATCACACTTTACATTGTTGCCATTGGACAAAGAGGTAATGTTGGCCTCTTAATGAAAATTGATCTTCACCGCCCAATCCCCCGACCTAGGTTTCATTCTATCGGAACTCACCAGGGGGAAACACAAAAGAGTAAGAAAGTAAATTGGTAAAGAATGATAGGACACTTAGATAGAAACATGTAAAAGGTATAACATAAAGGATAAACACAGGAAATGGACATTGGATGTGAATATATACTCAATTTGTAGTTAAAAAATTTATCTGTGTACATTCACACTTAACTTGTGAATAAGAATTAAAACCCATGTTGTATGTTGCAGGTTATTGATTCAGCTGGAAAATGACCCCACTCTGCTGTTTGACGTAAAGTTTGTGTTCAGCCGCTACCCTATCTACGTTATGCATCGAGCATTGGAACTGCTGGAACAGGAGGGTCTCAAAAACCTGGTGTACCCCGACCCTCAAGACACTGTTCCTCCCCGGCCCATTGAGCTCGGACAATCTGAGTGAGTCTCTTTTGTGGATGTACCTCCAAGCTACAAATATGCGAGTACTGGGGTTTCAAACTTTGAGTCAAGCTTTTAATCAGTACTCGGTCTTAGCCATTTACTTGCATCTTGTCTCTGCTGATGATGAATCAATGTTCACTCTTCTCTCTGATTGTCTGGATGTTATTTGTGAATTGGGTAGTAAGACATGGTAACAAAACTAATGTTGGTCATAAAGGGAGGCATAACTCAACAAAGAGGGCAGTGTGTAGCTCAGAAGTTGGCAACCTTTTTTGGGCCCCTGTTATTCCTAATAAAACTAAATTCAAACAATTGATAGATTAACATAAATTAACATTATTATAAAATTTGCAAAATCCTATTGTCATGTCAAATAATGTTAGTTGATTCATTGGAATAAAATAATTGGTAATATATAAAATGATAGAATGTTAGGAAAATAGTAGAGCACAAATAACAGTAAAAACACTAACACATATCTACACAAACTTTAATATTTCGATGCTATTATAACATCTTCCTCAGGAAGTAGTATTAGACTGAACAGGATGTTGTCTTCAGTGATGCCAACTTGACTGATGGAGATGAAATTCTCTGAATGTTTCTCTATTATTCTATTAAAGGTAGATGGTGCTGATGTAGCCTGTGGGTTAAAATTAGCGAATATTTAGGTTGGGTGGTTTTCTAGACTTTGTGATCCATTGATGTGCCAGTTCCCATCTTCTTAACTGAGACATATTGCATTGTGTCTTGTGGAGTGATTTTAACACCTTGACAGTTTAGCAGTCTTCAAAGTTGAGGTTATGATTGGAGGAGTGTGCTGAAACTGGTTTTTCTGGATTCTTAATTTTGGTGTCATGGCGGTGTCCATTCATGCGTTTACGTAGAGTTTCGGTGGTGAGGCCAACATATTGTGCAGTACATTGTTGGCGTTCTAGTTGGTAAATTAGGTTGCTGGACTCACATGTGTGATTGCCTTTGATAGTATAGATGGAGTTGGTGATGTTGCTAGAGAAAGTGGCTGCTGGATGATGTATTTGGCAGTTTTTGCAAGCTGTTTTGTTTGTTGTTGTTTTTACTTTTATTTGTGCTCCACCGTTTTCCTAATATTCTATCATTTTATTTATTACCAATTGTTTTTGTTCAATGCACTTTATTTCATACATATTGGAATAAAATGTAAATACAGACATATTACTTACTTCAAATGATGTTATGATGAAATCGTTTAATATAATTATTTTAATAGGGAATCAATCAATGGAAGTTTCTATACAAAGTGAAGTTATTCAAAAGTTTGACTTTTATATAAAATTTAAAATTAAATTCTATCAAATTCGAATATGGAATTGGATTTAAAACTTTGGATCCATTTCAAGTCTTTCAAACATTTAGCTTCGGAATTTCGAATTTAATATGAGTTTGATTGAAATTTCTAAGTTTCTCACATTTATTATAAGTTTAAATGCCTGATAGTTTCTTGCTAATTGAGTTTATGGTTGCCTTATGTTTAGTTATTTTAACCCCTTGGTGAAGATGAACCCAGAGCAGAAGGCGGCGGTTGAGAACATCTTGCGAGGAACTTCTCGCCCTGCGCCGTATATTATCTTTGGTCCTCCAGGCACTGGCAAGACTGTCACAGTTGTAGAGGCCATTTTGCAGGTGTAGTGTTTGAACAGTTTTATATATATATGTTCTCTAGGTTTGTAACCCTTTAAATGTTCTTTAGGTTTGTAACCCTTTAAATGTTCTCTAGGTTTGTAACCCTTTAAATGTTCTCTAGGTTTGTAACCCTTTAAATATTCTCTGGGTTTGTAACCCTTTAAATGTTCTCTAGGTTTGTACCCTTTAAATATTCTCTGGGTTTGTAACCCTTTAAATGTTCTCTAGGTTTATAACCCTTTAAATGTTCTCTAGGTTTGTAACCATTTAAATGTTCTCTAGGTTTGTAACCCTTTAAATGTTCTCTAGGTTTGTAACCGTTTAAATGTTATCTAGGTTTGTAACCCTTTAATATTCTCTAGGTTTGTACCCCTTTAATATTCTCTAGGTTTGTAACCCTTTAAATATTCTCTAGGTTTGTAACCCTTTAAATATTCTCTAGGTTTGTAACCCTTTAATATTCTCTAGGTTTGTAACCCTTTAAATATTCTCTATGTTTGAAACATCTTAAAAGGTCTCTGTTTGAAGCTCCTTTAATGTCCTATAGGTTTGATACCCCTTAAATGTTCACTGGTGTTAAACCGCTTAAATATTCACTGGGTGTTAAACCCTTTAAAGGTTTTTTTAGATTTGATATTACTTAAAGATTTGGTGACCTGGTGGTCTAGGGGTAAGGTGTCAGACTTCTATACTGGTGTCCGTGGTTCAATCCTCGGTCTCGGCAAAGATTTATCTGATTACCAAACTCTTCCTTCACCTCTGACAAGACATCGTGTGAATGTGAGGAATGCCAGGCCTCCATCGTGGTTCGAATTCCACGTAAACTGTAGGTCCTTCATTTCATCTCACAATCACCTTACCATTGCACATTAGCGTAAGTGCGTATAACCCGA
This sequence comes from Timema douglasi, assembly GCA_901482245.1. NCBI lineage: Eukaryota > Metazoa > Arthropoda > Insecta > Phasmatodea > Timematidae > Timema > Timema douglasi. The sequence continues at coordinate 36,091 of CABEEJ010003158.1, forward strand.
ACGGGTAGTAAGAAGTGGTGCTAATAATAATAATAATAATAACTTAAATATTCTCTGGAATTGACACCCTTTAAAATCTTTCTCTTTCTCTAACAGACATGCTGATTGCTCATAAATAGTTGACCTCAGCATGCTACTTCCTCTTCCCCTGCCCTATTTCCTTTGTCAATTGTGGCATGTAAAAAACTCTGGACGGTATCCCGACAAAAAATTTTAAGCCCTTTTGCTTTCTCTCTAAAAAAAAAATGCTTGTGTGTTGATATAAAGCATTTCAGAATGTGTACGTTAAATACCTCAAATAAATTTAAAAAAATCGTTATGGATATTTACTAAACCATGGTTGTCCTCATTGGGGTAAACCTCGATATAAGTACTCATTTAGTTGCAAGTCGTTGATAGAGACCCTGATTTGTGGTAAATAGAACCACTGGATTTTGTTAAATAAAAAGTTGGATTTCGGTATAAAGAGTCAGTAAATAAAAGGGTAAAACCATGATTTTCGGTAAATAAAATTACTTTATTTCGTTAAATAAAAAGTGGAATTTCGGTAAATAAAAGGGTAAGACCCTGATTTTCAGTATAAAAAGTCTTAATAATAGGTTTTTCTAAGGTAATGGCAATAAATTAACTCAAATAGCTTAGAAAGTACTTGCACTGAATTATTTTATAAGACAAAAATGTCCACACCTTTTATCAACATACTTCACATCAATCACCAAATTACAAAGACAACATTGTTTCCAAATTTTCAATTTTCAAGTTAGTGCACTTATCTGACAATGTTGAAATTGAAATATGCTGAAAATGCACGTTCACTGTCAACATTAGACACTGGAATCCATATTGCTTTTATGGTGTTGATGGCAAACTCTTCATGGTCTTCTTTCAGTCCAAACAATATGTCCAAAAGGTGACCTGGTGGTCTAGGGGTAAGGTGTCAGACTTCTGTGCTGGCGGCCGGGGTTCAATTCTCGGTCGCGGCAAAGATTTATCTGATTACCAAACCCTTCCTTCACCTCTGACAAGACTTCTTGTGAATGTGGAGAATGCCAGGCCTCCACTGTGGTTCGGATTCCACGTTAAACTGTGGGTCCTTTATTTCATCTCACAATCACCCTACCATTACACATTAGCGTAAGTGCGTATAACCCGAACGGGTAGTAAGACGCGGTGCTAATAATAATAATATGTCCAAAATGTTAACTTTTCTACTATTGCTTTGCAAAGCTATCATTTGTGTCTGCAACGCACAGTATCCTCTTTGAAAATTAATTTCAGAGCAGGATTTTAAAAATGGTATTTTCTGAGCTGATTGGAAGAGATCAGAATTAACTTGTTTTGTCCCAATCGAGTGAAAGTCAAAAAGAGTACCAATGTTTTCAAAAAATGTTTTGGATGGGTCTTACTGATGGAGTGAATTCAGCTTTATAAGGCACTGCCGTCCTAAAGATTGAAACTGACTTTTGACATTTGCTTGTTTTAGAGTTGGAAGAATTTTCAATTTTTCCTGTGTTTTGCATGTCAGAAATCAGTTTAAAATTACTTTGTAGCTTTGTCACTTTACCATACAGCTTATGACTGAAGGCATAGCTAGAACCTTTGAGTAAAGTAATTAATTCCACCAATTTAGTACAGTGCTCAATTAAAAATGTTTCCTTATAAAGGGTTACCTTATCATTTGACATATCCTGGAAGTACTTAAGTGCTGCTGTCACCTCCTCCAATGTGGAAAAATATTCCACTAGATCCACCAGATATTCACAGAGGTACAGCACTGAACAAAACCAAGAGTTCCATCGCGTTAAAACTGGGTTTGGAAATAGTTTAGATGCTTTTCACCTTTACTGTATTTTTCATTCAGAAATGCTATAGATAATTATGTTTTCTCTTTCGAGTGTTCAGAAATACACCCTTTACTTTAGCAACACGTAGGTGACACGTAGGTCTAGCTAGGGGTAAGGTGTCAGACTTCTGTGCTGGCGGCCGGGGTTCAATCCTCGGTCCTGGCACTGATTTATCTTATTAGCAAACCCTTCCTTCACCTCTGACAAGACTTCTTGTGAATGTGGGGAATGCCAGGCCTCCACAGTGGTTCGGATTCCACGTTAAACTGTAGGTCCTCCATTTCATATCACAATCACCCTACCATTACACATTAGCGTAAGTGCGTATAACCCGAATGGGTAGTAAGACGCGGTGCTAATAATAATAATAATAATAATAATAATAATAATAATAATAATAATAATAATAATAATAATTTAGCAACACACTCATTAAGCTCTGGCAGCTTTGTTGACCTATAATTTTGAACCAAATTAAGTTTGTGGTCCCAGCACTGTATATGCAGCAAATCATCGCTTAAGAGAATTTTCAAAGAAGTCACACATTTCGTCATGTAACGCGCACCATCTGTCACATCACAAACTACATTTTCATAAGAAATCTCATACTTGTGCCCGTAAACATTCTGTTGCTGAAGCGTTCTGCAAAACTTTAACTGCACCAACAAACAAGCTTTGCTTCGAATCAGCACGTAATGTTTTCAACAAAATAACAAAAGCACACTGTCCTTTTCTATCAGTTGTCTCATCACAAAGAATTGCAACTTGCTGATTTTTTACATTGTCCTTGATATTATCCTCTTGTCTTTGGTTAACTTCTGGGATCCAAACACTTATAGTTTCTGACTTAGGGAGGTCTCCTTCACCTAAAACCGAATTGTAAGCATACTAATTTTTGATAGAACAAACTAATATTAGGCTATGTTGGTTGACAAAGTGTGATAAACATCTTGAAAATAACCCAAATCAAACATTTCTATCTCATCTATTTTTTTGATAAATTAGTAAATAATCAAAAGTGTTAAAAAATCACTATTTTGTCATTAGGAAAATAAAATCAGAAAGGAATAGAAAATAATTGGCCCTTATTTACTTTTAATTTTTAAATAATAAAGGAATTTTTTTTTTAAATCTTCAAAATGGTTACCTATCACATATTTATCCATCCAACATCACATAGAAGGATGATCTAGTTTTTCAATGGGAATATTGGCTTCCATAAATATTTTCGTGGTATCAATAATGAACTCTTTGCGGTCTTTGTTTGAGCTTTTAGACTTTATTAGAGAATTTTCAATGGTTACTTGTTTTGATGATTCAGAAACATTACTTTTTTTCCATTTATGCAAGTCACTATTAATATGCTTCAAACATGTGTCTTTTCTGAACCAGTCAACGCGTGTGTTGCACAATTTGCACATCATAATTTTTTTAACTTTATCAAATATATAAAATCCTTCTTTTCCAAACTCACGCTCTCTTTCAAAAATACTTAAAACTGTAGGCATGATTAAATATTAAATAAATATAAGAGAGGTTAAAAACAAAATGATCTTACTAACGAGTAACGCAACGTTAATATATAACAACCTGATGGAAGTGACGTTATCAGGAAGCCAAAGAAATTAGTGTAGCAAGATCTCACTCTAGATTGAACGGTGTTGTTTTTGGCTTCTAATTCTTTAAATACTTGCCTTGGGTGCCCAATATGGCCGTTTTACTAACCAGTTTTAACACTTTTTAAAGCACGTCTTTGGTTGAGGGAAATAAACTTTCTTTTGAAAGAAAATTATATTGGTTCTGTTGGTTACTTTTTTTTTGTTCAAGCCTTAGAATGGCTGCTAATGTCAGCAATGTTTTATAATTTATTCGCGTTTAGATTGAAAAAGTGACCATAATTCGCATTTAAATGGCCAAACCGTCAACTTCGCGAATAGATTTAATTTTGTTTTATTTCGCGTAAATATTTTCACTCAAAACTGCCACAATGATGTTTAATTATGTTTCTATGGCAATTTTAATTTGTTAAGTAAAAGTTTGTGAAAACACAACTCGCGAAGCCTTGGGAAATATCGGTGTCTCTAGTCATTGATTATTTTAATGTAAACTAACATTTTGCCCCCAGAATTGTCATGCCGGGGGTGGGGTTGGTGAGGGTGTCACTCCCCCTCCCTTTATGTTGGTTAGAAGCTTGAAAGTTGAGAGTTTTGTGAAATTTGAGGTATTGAGTTGGGAAATTCTAGGCTTATTCTGTACCCCATTACTTTCTATTATATAAGTCCTTAACCACATTCTTGTACAGACAAAACTAAAATTTCTCAACTGTTGATCCCTACTCTACAAAAAAATTCCCAACTTCAAAAATCCTCACACATTAAAAGGAGATTCCTTCTATAGTAAATTGTAGAAGGCTTAGTTAATCAAGTAGTCTAGCAGCGCCGTTGTCAGTAGGCAGAGACAATGCTGCCCAGTAGCAAAATTTCACTCAGTCAGCGATGCTTGAAGTTGCAGCATTGTCAGCCAATGTTTTGTTTATGGCTTAGTGTTTTTAGTTGTGGCCAAGGGCGCCCTCAGAATTTTTCTCCTGTGGAGGGGGCAAACCGGGGGGTATAGAATATCCCCCCATCATGGTGGAGAGTTCAGGGGTCCTTCCCCAGAAGAATGCATTAAATTTAAACCTCAAAAGACGCTTTTTAAGGCAATCTTAGTCTCTTGAAACTAAGATACAGCATAAGAAAAATGTTTCAAACTTCCAATATTTATGCAATCTCAGGCAGGTGAGGGGAGGCAATTGCTCCCTCAACTATTTCTCTTGGCGCCCCTGTTCATGGCTGATAGACTTTCGCAGTTTTATGGCTCAAATTACTCAAATTATCAAATGTTGTACAGCCAATGCCTTAATTAGGGCTTCATTTAATTTTTAAGGCATAAATGCAGTGAATGTTACGCAACTCTTATTGTGTTCATATTGAAAGCTCTGATTTATGAAATAAGGACATTGAAGTTAGTGTTAGTGCTTAACTTCTGAAATACACACTAATTTTTATAGCAAGTATCCATATTAGTTTGAATTGAACTGATGTATCTTATTTCATTGTTTATTAAAATAGACTTTCATGAAAGCAATTTAAATAGGCTCAAAGCAACAATGAACGAAGAAGAGTAATAGGGCTGTGTTACATTGTTACAACTCTTATAATTTTTCATTTGATTAAGTAAACTACATTAAACATAGATCTAGTATTTTTGTCACCCTTCTTAACATTTTCAAATTTAGGATACTTTTTAAACTTATTATTTAGTGTTCAATTTGCATGAAATTGTGTATAACCATGTTGTTTAAAGTGCTGATTTCGAACTTGCCATCAGTTTTTTCATACAATGTCAGCGAAAGCCCCTTCACCCTCACGAGCTAAATAACAATATGTTGTGAATAGTTTATTCCCGTACCAGTATTAACATTTTAGAGCAACTCCATGAGGACATTGGCAGGCAGGTATCAAAATACTGTAGAAATATCAATTAATTCAATTTTTTATTACTTTATTTTACAGCTGATTTTTTTAAAAATAAACATGGCCAAAATGTTAATTTTTTGATAAAGAGACGAGCGAGTTCTACAGCTAAGGGAGCTAACCAGTTAAATATTTCTTCTAAGTGTGTAGTCATAAAGCAGTGGTTTCCAACCTGGGGGTCGCAGTGTGTTTTGTGTGGGCTCACAATATAGAGGTTCTAGGTTTATATTTACTTTTTCAAGGATTTTGATGATTATAGGAAGATGTAAAATTTTAAATACCCCTCTAAGCAAATAAGGGTGGGTTTCCTCTAAATTGTACCTATCCCAATGGTGTATATTACTGTAGATAGTCCGAGCTGGTAGTAATACACAGTCAACAAAGGGTTGCGACAGCCGAGGAGATAAAAGTTGTGGTCATAAACTAAAATGTTGGAAACCGCTGTAGTAAAGTCAGTTATATTTTTTAATCTAAAATACACGATTTTAACACTATCTGCAAATCTAAATAAATATATTAGCTCAGATGCAGGTAAACTGAAATAAATAATAGTTCAAGTTATATCCTTTTGCACTGAAAAGCCTTGTAGCTTTAAAAAAAAACTAGGATCAACAAATAAATTTAAAAATACAGTTTCCTAAAAGCTCAGTTCAGGCTTGATTATCACCCTTTTTTTTATTTTTTTTTATCCTGGGAGCCTTCCCCCATTCTCAACAATGCCCTTGTACTCTCCTTTGCCACTTGGGAATTTTTCTAATTTTGAAATGTTTAGAGTTGGGAAAACCCCTGGTCCCCCTCACACCTTCCCCCCAAATGTATTTTGTGCAACGCTACTGTTTGGACTCCCCTTCCTCCTTTGCCTAGGCCAGCTAACCTTATTCAAAACTGTGCTACCCACTCTGACTTGTTGACTGTCTTGCGCAGGTGAAGAAGCGTCTGAGATCTCGTATCTTGGTGTGTGCTCCGTCCAATGCTGCGTGTGACCACCTAACACAGAGGCTGATAAGCTTTGGCTGCACCAAGAGTGAATTACTTCGTCTGCATTCATCCTCTCGAGATATGTAAGTGTTAACTTGGCATAAGGAATGCAGAGTTTGAGAGGATCTGCGCCCTGATTGGTGCTAACCCATTAAAAAAATAATAATCTTACTACATGCAGCTGGGATTCAAACCCGTACCTACCTGTCATTAGCTTACTGCCTTTTACTGTGGGCTCACTGATGTGGGTGTGTTCTTACTAGGGGTCTTCGAGTGTAAGTTTTTTAATTAATGTGGATATATCTCTATAAGAAACACCTCTCTTCGCTTTATGAGGTAATTGTATTATATTTGGAAGAAGGTATAGGAAAGGTCGATAGAAACATACAAAAGGAACAAACATAAAATGGCTTTTACATTGAAAGAAAGAATGAACACAGTTCACATTTTACATTGCTTCCATTGGACAAAGAGGTATTGGCTGCCTCTTGAAGAAAGTCGATCGCTACCGCCCAATCTCCCGACCTAGGTTTCATTCTATCGGGACCCATCAGGGATGTGAGTGAAACTGCGCATTTCACATTCATTAATGTTGAGTTAAAGCTCAATAAATATATGATGTTAAAACTTAACCAACTACATAGAATAGAACACTAGGCTAAATTGTAGCTAAAATTAGGAGGGATAGCCAGCACACTTTAGTGATACTGGAGTAGAAATTGTTTAGATAGAACACTAAAAAATACACACATATTTTTAAAGACAAGGTTTCACTGTCACAGACAGATTCATAAGGTCAAGAGACTAGACATGTTCTTGGTTGGACTGTTAGGTTGACTGACATACAACTTTGAGACTTTATCAGGATGGCTTGGGAATTGGATTACAAAGGTGGGCATCATGGGGTGGGAACTACACCTGGTTATAGTTTTAGATGGTCGGATAGTTATTAAAATTGAGTTAATATGGGAGAAACCAGTTATATATGAAAGTTAATTTGATGGTTGTCAGAAAGTTGAGAGTTTTAAAGTATCAGGTTTGTATCCTGAACTAATCAGGTCATCAGGAGACTCCAAGTAAAACTTATATTTTAATTTCCTCACCATTTAAAACTTTTCATCCCCTTACTGGTGATTGACATACTACAACAAAGGTTACTTAGTACACAAGATCTGTTGGAATTAAATCATATATATTCTCATGTCTACATGTTTTCACTCGCCATTAAGCACAGTATATGCAGACCCATATTCTTAGAGCTAATAAATACTCAGGATGAAGTTACACAAAACTTCTATCAAGCTTTCGGCTTACAACGAACATTACTTGACATATAGCACAAGATGAAACTATATAGCATAAATCTGAGCGCTCACTCTTTTTTATTTGACAAAATCCAATCATTTATCACAAATTAAGAGTATCTGGAAATTGATACAACTAAGGAAAAGGGAAAAATAAACTACTAAGAGTAAATTAAATGAAGAAAGCCCACCTAGGGAATTAGGAAGATTGTAGGAAGAATTCAATGCACAAAAGTGACATCTTCTTCCTTTCTTCTGTCTTCTGTAGTAGAAGTAGTCACACACACATTTTAACACAAATAGAATAATATTTGGGCATTGTTGCCTTTATAAAACAAAAAGAAGAAAGAAGAGAGTTCAAATAACACAAACACTGGATTACTTCATTTTCTAAATGAATTCAAAATGTAGTAATCCAGTGTTTGTGTTATTTGAACTCTCTTCTTTGTGTTTGATAAAGGCAAGAATGCTGAAATATTATTCTATTTGTGTTAAAATGTATGTATGACTACTTCTACTACAGAAGACAGAAGAAAGGAAGAAGATGTCACTTTTGTGCATTGAATTCTTCCTACAATCTTCCTAATTCCCTAGGTGGGCTTTCTTCATTTAATTTACTCTTAGTAGTTTATTTTTCCTTTTTATTTTTATCAATTTCCTTTATTATAAAATTATTTATCCATTGGGCCATCTCATTTTTAAACAAATTAGAATATCTACAATATATGTTCTTCTTAACCCATTATGGTTTTAATATTTTTTCACATATAGTAATTATAAATAGTGGCAGGAATTAAATGCAAGTAGAAATAGGCTATTTTTGCAGTGTTTCAGAATAAATGTCTTGTGGCTTTTACTTTTTTTTGAATTCAATATTTTGTTTGAAATTTAACTAAATACTTTTTTAAAGGTTACATTATAGACACAAAACCACTTTACTTGTTCATTAGTGATGATAAGCTTGTAATACGATCACCTTGGTCTAACTTTATTACGTAATCTTCACTCCTTGAATCATTATGTGTGACATTGTCCACATCACTATCTGTATCACGGTCCTCACTTAGTTCGATATCTGAATCCCATAATAACTAATACATCTTATAAATCCTCAACTTCATTTGTTAGAAAAACACTTTTTCCACAATTATGGCCACTGTTTGTCTATATTGAATCCGGAGATAACTAAACTATAAACAAACTAACCAATAATCAAGCTAACATAAAAAATAACCATTTCATGGTCTACTTGATATCGGACCATGGTATGAAATAATACATTTTAGAGCTTGTGGGGAAAAAGAGCCTGTAGTCTTTGAAGTGAGCGGAACAATTCCCTAAGTGCCGTTGGAACATTTTCTTATCATACGGAACAGTTCCATACGTCTACTCCAAAGGATTAATTTTAGTTTGCATTTTGCAGCTTAAGTGTGCACGGTTAATTTAAAATTAAAATAAATAAAAATTATTCATGATATTTAGGAATTGATTATCAATCACCTTGATGCTGGTACTAATCTTACACCTATGTTCTGCACAGTGAGACAATTCCTCAGGACATATATCCCTACAGCAACATGCACAAGAAGATGTGCTTCTACCAGCCGAGGAAAGACGAGTTGGTCAAATTTAGAATTATTGTGTGCACCCTCATTAGTTCAGGCAGGTGAGTGAGCCTCCTCTTTTATTGTCAAGTGCAATGTATCCTTCAAATGTTTTAATGAACAAGATTTCAAATTTAAGATTTTTTATTTGTATTTTCCCCCATTGGTGGAAAATAATCTAAGCCGAGCAATTAATTTCCATGGATTATCAAATATATTCATTCATAGCATATGTTTAGAAGAAGGTACAAGAAAGGTGGATAGAAAACATTCAAAAAGAAACAAACACAATATTTCTTTTTAATAATTAATTCAAAAAATATGATGGAGTTGTAGTAAAATCAACCACAAATTAAAGTATACACACTATCAAGTGTTTATAAACACTTCGCTATCTCACTCCCATATTGGCGTATTATTTGGGAAACAGTAGGCGACTAATACTTATCTGTGTTACTCTTATTTGTGATAAATTTTTCTATAACTCTCATATTTATTAAATTACATAATATATTTTGCTTAAAGGACTTTATTTAAAACACTTAAAGAGATATCTTTATAAAAACAAATTGCAATCAGTTTTACTGAATCGAGACACCACGAAGTTTTATGTAAACATTTTCTTTGTGGCTTTGTACAGATTAGTCCCAGAACCATCAGAAGATGATGAAGTGTACCACAAGAATTATCCCTTTACCCATATTTTTGTGGACGAGTGCGGTCAGGCTCAGGAACCAGAATCCTTAGTACCTGTCGCAGGAATCCTGGAGCCACCCTGTGCCCGTAATCCAGGAGGGGGGCAGTTGGTTCTAGCTGGAGACCCCCTTCAGCTAGGGCCGGTCTGTAACTCTATGAGAGCACAACAGTGGCTAGGTGGGTTTAATTTATGTATTGTCTTGTAATGTTCACCTCATTGGATAGGAATGAAGTATAACATATCACTTTAAGATCATTATCACAATCACTTTATTGTTCCAGCAAATCGGGTACAATTTGTGAGTTCATTTCTTTCTGTCTAGATACATTTCTTCATCATTTATGCCCCTCCAGTCCCCCCTATTATGTATGACTTCCTTTACAGCGTCTATCTATTTTCTCACTCTTTCTCTCAGTCTTCTCCGTCCACTTCCTCGCCACTCTTCACATGCTCGAACCATTTCATCCTTGATCTGGTTATTTCAACATAAGTGTTCTTTCATTTTAGTCTGTGTTCGTATAACATTATTTATTATTTTGTCTCTTAGGCTTTCCCATCATGGTGCAGAGAAATTATATTTTCATGGCTTGTATACAGCTTTATTCTCTTTTAGATAACGCGCATGTTTCCAGGCTGTTGGATGAAATAGATAATATATGTATTTTTACAATTGTCGTCGTACTATTGGCAGCATAAGGCTGTCCGAGTCAAAGATGGCTGATAGCTTAAGATCTTAATTGATCACTCATATGTAGCTGACAATTTCCGAACGTCCATCACAGACTCTGCCTTTAATATGAGTGAACAATCACCCTGGGTGTGGGACAATTCATGTATAGCTCATTGGAAAGATCGTTGACATACTAATCCAAAACTCCCAGTTTTGATTCTCATATCTTTGGTGTCATTTTTTAATTTAAGGAATATGATAGCTGTGGCTATAGCTATAATAATTAACAAAGATAAGAGCTTGAATATGTAATCCATCACTTTAAGATGGAAAAGGAAAGCATCTCAAAGAAAATGTTGGAAATGAAGTATGTAAGGAAAAGAGCAAGAGAGGCCAATAAATAGATGGGAGGAGCAGATAATAGAAAGTGTGCAAGTTAGAAGAGAAGAATGGGATGAATTAAAAGAGGAAGGATAGAGGCAGATGGAGGCATTTTACTAAATTGACCCGGCCACAGGCTGGAAACAGTTGATGATGATGATGATGACTATAAGATAAGATTGGATTTCAAAAATTAGATATGAATTATTGGCTTCATATAGTTGAGAACAAATTAAACAAACATATTAATATTGGTAATTTGAAAAATGTTTAGTAAAATACATCATGAATTAACATAGCGGTGTGCGAATAGGATTATTTATCGAAATTTAGAACTAATACCAAATAGTGCAAATTAAATAGTAGATTTTCCTTACATTTTTGATAAAAACAATTTTAATTAGTAAATTCCTATTGAGAATGTGGTTTTAAATTTAAGTATGCAAAATTTAAAAATCGTATGGAGAATGTTTAGTTGGATAATGTAGAGATTAAATTTTGTTAAATTAAAATATTATTATTCTTATTCTTATTATTATTATTATTATTATTATTAATTATTATTATTATTATTATTATTATTATTATTATTATTATTATTATTATTATTAGAAAGGGTAAAATAATTAGGTGATTAGTAAACAAGGTCATATTTTGATTCTTTGATTGTTTCTAATATCCAAGGCCTACTTTTGTTTGTGTGATGATTAGTACTCAACTCAAAGTTAGGTAGGATCCTAAACAATTCCACTATCAGTTGAAAGCCTAGGCAGCACTGAAAGGTTTAGCAGGGAGTGGAGGAGTGCAGTAGTTTGTTGTTACTTTCCTCACTGAGCCAGAAGGCACTAACTATTGCACACCTGCCTCTTTCGGGGGATTGGGCGGTGACGATCAATTTTCTTTAAGAGGCAACCATTACCCCCTTGTCCATTGGCAGCAGTGTAAAGTTTGAACTGTGTTCTTCTTTTCATTGTATAGGCCATATTGTGTTTGTCCCCCTTTTATATGTTTCTATCCACCTTTCCTATACCTTCTTCCAAATATAATACAATTACCTGATAAAGCGAAAAGAGTTATATTATACAATAATAAATTTAAATAAAATAACACTACAGTAATGAATGATAAAATTAGTTATTGACCCCTTTAAATGTTTTCTAGGCTTAACACATCCCTTAAATGTTATCTAGGCTTAACATCCCTTGAATGCTATCTAGGTTTGAGACCCCAAAAAATGTTATCTAGGTTTGAAACCCCTCAAATGTTTTGTAGTCTTGAAACCTCTTAAATGTTTTTAGGTTTGAAACCTTTTAAATGGTATTAACTTTGACACCCCTCAAATGTTCTCTAGACGACACCCCTTGTAATCTCACTTCAGTCCGGGTCGCCTCCCTGTCCAGCTAACAAGTAACAACAGACTAACAGAAGCACTCAAATGGTTGACCTTGAAATAATGTTTCATTGCAAGCACTTTCACTAGTAGACCGAGAACGAACAAGTCATGAGGCTCCCAACTGTTTGTCTTTCCACCAGCCGTTATAACCCCCCCCCCCCCCCCCCCCC
>CABEEJ010003158.1:58199-89310 GCA_901482245.1 Timema douglasi
AATAAATCTTAACATTCAAAAGCTTATGTATATGTCAATCCGAGTTTTTTTCTCATAAATTTGTTGTATTCAACAGATAGTACTGACAAGACATCTTGTGAATGTGAGGAATGCCAGGCCTCCACCGTGGTTCGGATTCCACGTTAAACTGTAGGTCCTCCATTTCATCTCACAATCACCCTACCATTACACATTAGCGTAAGTGTGTATAACCCAAACGGGTAGTAAGACGCATTGCTAATAATAATAATAATAATTTCATTATTCAACTGGATGAAGAAACTGACAGCAACAATTATCGCCACTTAGTTTGTTATGTGCAGCTCATAAGTGCAGACAAATTTATCAAGGATCTGTTATTCTGCCAATCTATTACATTAGGTATGAAAGCCACGGATTTGTTTAATTTCCTCGATACTTTCATAACAGAAAACAATATTGACTGGACAAAATGTGTTGGTGTGTGTACCAAGGGTGGTCGATCAATGTCGGGTCGTTATGGTAAACTACAAGATCCCATACGGGACAAAGCGCCTGATGATGTGTGGACCCACTGCATTATTCATAGGGAAGAACTCACAATCAAGCACGTAAAAATGCTGCTCTAAATGAGGTTTTAGAAACAGTAATCACAGTAGTGAACTTAATCAAAACACAACCAACAAAGGCCAGATTTTTTTCAAATATGTGTGTTGATATGGAGGCTCAGCACACTTCTCTACTCTACTATTGCAACTCTCGCTGGTTTTCCCGTCGGAATGTTCTGAGGAGGGAACTGTATTCATACCTGCTTGAAGAAGATTACGACTATGCTGCAAATTTCCTTGATGAAAATGACTTTATTTTGAAGTTGTCATATCTTTCTGACATTTTTGAAAAACTGAACTCGTTGAATATGTCCCTTCAGGGGTATGAAACCCACATCTTGCAACTTTCAGACAAAGTGTTGGCCTTCAAAAAATATTACCACTCTGGAAGCGTAAAATAGATAAGGGTAAAACTGACTGTTTGACTGTTTTATAAAAGTTATTTTATATCGATTACTAAATTTTTGTAAAGTTTTTTAAAATTCTTTGAATTTAAATGTTAAATTAAATTTTAAAATGATTACCTAAAACTTCATGTTACTTTTTTACTAATTTTTAAGTCTCATGTAAAAAAAACTGTCAAATGCATGACACATGCATAAAGCGTGGCATAAATGCTGCATACGTAATATTATTTGGCTCAGTGGGGACTTCATAATATGTCAAGGGAGTCGTGGACCCGGGAAGTTTGGAAACCTCTGCCTTTTAATTTAACTTAATACTAGGACAGGCACAATATCCGCGCCCCGGCCGTTAATTGATCACTGTAAGGGTAAACTCACATTTCACTAATGATAATTTTTTCTTCCATGTTGAGAATTGAACCCGGAACTCTTAGCTCAGTAAACAGCTATGCACTACCGACTGAGCTAATGTGTTGGAAAGTTCAAATGATTGATGAAAGCAATCAATCAGCGACAGGGTGGCTCTGATTATAAATCATCAATTCATCCAATTGTGCCATGATCAGCAGATCTTTGTAATTGTTGAAGATGTTTTCCGAGCGGTGTGGAAGCTTGTACCAAAGAGAAGTTGAAGTTCAAAACTCAACACCTCTTCAGCGCTTTAAATAACTATAGTAATGTGTTGCACTTTAAATGTAAACTTTTGGACCTAAAATATTCAAGTGTAAAGGGTTTCTTTGAATTATTTTAATTGATTCAACCGTTTGTTACATTTTTTTTCTTTGGTGAAACATTTGTATATGGTTGTTGGTATATTTGTATTGTTTTGTTTGACATGTTGCAATCTGGTTTGTTTGTTAGTCACTTCAACACCTATGAAGTAGGCCAGGTAATGTGGTATATGAACCTTCTTCTCGGATCAGAGGCCCGCGTTGCCGTCAAACAGTCTGAGATTGGAATCATTGCACCGTACATTAGACAGGTAAATTAACTTCTATTAGCTTGTCTAAAAGTGACACAAATTTTAAAAAAAATTTAACTACAAATACTGAATTTCAATTCCAAGAATTCAGTTGAATTACATTCTTGTATTGTATACTTGGTAGCATAACATTCTTCCTGAGTCGCAGATAGCTGTTATATCTGCTAGCTCACAATATTATGACTCGGCCTTAACTATGAGGGAAGAATGGCCCTGAGCATGGGACGAATCCTGGATAACTCAGTGGTAGAGCATTTGCGTGCTAAGCCAAAAGTCCAGGTTTCATTTCTTTTGCACATGTGTCATTTTTCAACTAATTCATTTACTTGGGATGTGGTCTCCATACGGGCATTCCTGTAATTATAATTATTTGCAATCTGTGTGTTGATATTCTCACAAATACTGAACCAAATTCCTATTAAACAAGGCAAACATTAAATAAAGATGTTCTCACATTGGTATGATTTTTTTCTGTCTAAAGTTCCGATTGTGCTTACAGCACAGATGAAACCCTCAAATCCATCAAATACTTAAGATATTTGCGATTCAAATCCTAAAACAAGTATTTTTCCAATTTCACAAGTAAGCTTTAATACTGCTTATTGGTAGTTCAGAACCAATTAAATATAAATATAAGATGAACTTAACAACCAGGCCATGGACACAGGATGATGTCTAGATAGCTCAATGGTAAGAGCATTGATGCCAAAAGTCCCGAGTTCGGTTGCCGTAGCCAGGTGTCATTTTTCAATTTATGGCATATTACATGTATATGTGTCTAGAACTGTAATTAACAACTATAATAGTTTGGCTATTTAATCCATAACATTGGACATGTTAAAAAAATTAATAAACTATTCAAAAGTTTGACTTTAAGATTGAGATTCTAAATTAAATTTCATCTAATCCAAATCTAGGTTTTATTTGGATTTCAAATTTTGGATCTTTCCTCAGTATGTAAACCAAGATTCTAAATTTTGAATTAAAAACAAATATTATATATATTTCGAGGCTTCACAACTATCTTAAGTGTAATTTTGTGTGGCTATTTTCTCAACACAAGTCTTTGTTAATTTGCGCAAAGTCCACCTTGCATTTGGTTGTAATACATTGGTACAAGTGAGTCCTTTATGATGAACCAGCACTAGTCCTAATGTGCAGACAGTGGTGGAAACGCTCAATTTAAAAGAAAGATAAGGTAGGTTTTCACACTGGCAACTATCTACTGTGTGCGCAGCTATAGTTGTAGCTTAGCTCTACAGGATGATGTCTAGATAGCTCAATGGTAAGAGCATTGATGCCAAAAGTCCCGAGTTCGGTTGCCGTAGCCAGGTGTCATTTTTCAATTTATGGCATATTACATGTATATGTGTCTAGAACTGTAATTAACAACTATAATAGTTTGGCTATTTAATCCATAACATTGGACATGTTAAAAAAATTAATAAACTATTCAAAAGTTTGACTTTAAGATTGAGATTCTAAATTAAATTTCATCTAATCCAAATCTAGGTTTTATTTGGATTTCAAATTTTGGATCTTTCCTCAGTATGTAAACCAAGATTCTAAATTTTGAATTAAAAACAAATATTATATATATTTCGAGGCTTCACAACTATCTTAAGTGTAATTTTGTGTGGCTATTTTCTCAACACAAGTCTTTGTTAATTTGCGCAAAGTCCACCTTGCATTTGGTTGTAATACATTGGTACAAGTGAGTCCTTTATGATGAACCAGCACTAGTCCTAATGTGCAGACAGTGGTGGAAACGCTCAATTTAAAAGAAAGATAAGGTAGGTTTTCACACTGGCAACTATCTACTGTGTGCGCAGCTATAGTTGTAGCTTAGCTCTATTGTGTAAGGTCATGTCTGGGTCTTTGTCTGCCAGCTTCTTGCCTCTAACCATGAAGGCTGGAAGTAGAGATGGGCGATAAATCACTAATTGTGATTTTTTCGCCGATACTCCCAGTGACTCAATCTCAAAAGTATCAGTGATCGGAAATACTCCATACTCGCATCAGATGGCAAATATTACTCGAGACACGGAGCTAGTATTGTTTCCTCAAGACGCTCTAGTAAATACTCGCTTCGCGGCCCATGTTATTCTTTTATTTTTTATTTTCTACCAGATAATTGAGAATCGACCTTATTGACGGGTATGATTTACGTGTTATTTCTATTAAAAACTTGATCTCGTAGAGCCCATTTTTCAAAAACGGTATCAGATCGCTATTGCTACGTAAAAATGATTTTAATGGTTTAAATGTTTCATTCACATGTGTTTTCAATACAAAATATTTGGACATAATAGAAAATCTTGCTTACTAAGCAAATCACATTTTGGATTTGTTTTTCGGTGATCCTATCCCCAAAATCGCTAATAATAAATTAATATAAGTAAAAAAATAGAAAATATATAAATAAAACTTAATATCTACTATGTGCTGATGATCCTAATCATCCTATAGTCTAATCTAAAGTTTACTTGCTTCTAATATATGTATAGTTCATCTACTCTTAGATGTATGGTATTTAAAATAAAATAACACTACAATAATATAATATATGACCTGCATTCCAAACAACATTTCCTAAACCAATCGCCATCATGTTATGTTCATTTTTAATGTCACATAAATTTTAACTGTAGTAAAACAGATCACTAAATAAATTACACAATTACGAGAGTTTCTCATAGTACGTCAAATAAGTTTTAATATTGGTATTCAAGTTTAACATAATGTTTGATGGACAGCTAATTTTGCCCAAATTACATAACATTTCAATATAAAATATTAATAAAATATATTTTGCAGTTTTGTTTTCTTTTCTTATCAACTGTATAAAACATCTTAAAACGCATACTTTTGTATTGACTTTACATTAGTCAGGTAACATGAAACCCAAATGAAACCTTGAAAGATTAGGTAGCTATATGTTGATTGTCAATGTCAGTGCCGACAAGAAGAGTTTATGTTAGGCCTTTAAGTATCGAATTCCATTGCAAGCCGCCAAACACCCGAGTTATTAGTTTCCCTTCCAACCGATACTCGTGTCACTATTCGAGTAAATACTAAATACCAAATACTCAATACTAATAAATACTCCATACTTGATACTCGATTGTACTCGCATACTCGGACAGCAGCTAAATACTAACTAGCCTTGGCTGTGGTTGGAAAGTCATAAAATATCGGTCCATCAAAACACTGAATACAGGTCACAGTGAAAAATCACTGGTATAAATCACCGATCTTTTAAAATCACAATCACTGTTTCGCCCATCTCTAGCTGGAAGCCAATTGCTAACTAAACTTTGGTATAAAAATTGATTACACATTTGATTTTGTGACATAAGTGGTGTAGAATATATGGGCAGGATATTAGAGAATAATTGAGAAATAAAATTGATGTTGCATTAATTTATTAAATAGCAAGTGAAATGCACTCATCGTCAATCGCGCTATGTTTAGTGAGAAGACCAAAAACATGTTTCTTCCTTTGTTCGATGAAATATACATATATGATGTAATTGATTGCACTCTATTCAGCTCCATTATGTGGAGACAGCTCACTACTGACACCCGCATTTGTGGAGATATATTCTAACACAACAATCTCATAGGCTGGATTGCCAAGGACGAGATCAGGGTTGGAATACCGGTTAGGTATACTAAGGCTTATTTTTCCTAAATTATTTCTCATTTGGGTACATTTTGTCTAAAATTATACCATCCCCATCCCATTAGCGGGTGTATGTGTATTTTGTGTCTGTGAGCTCATTTTTTTTTATTGGAGTCGGTCCCGAGCGATCTTTTCATAAAGCTCCAAAGTATAGGGTTGAGTCAAACTTGAGTTCAATAAATATATAACTATGATACAATTCAACATTCCTAAGTAACTTACACTATTAAAATAGGTTTGGATGTGCAGGTACCTTTCGTCTTTCTTCTTTATCTTTTCTTCATACCCTCCTCCATTCAACACTCGGTTGCGGGGTTCTTCTCCCACTATACCGCTCTCCCCCTCTGTGCATTATTTCACAAACCACAATCCCAACCATTGGGGAGAAGAGTAAACCATGAGTTATTCATCACCAGACACACATGGTCAAGCAAAGAAATAGCCTTCTTCATAAAGCTTGGAGATATTAAGAGAAATCTGGGGGGAAAAAAGTTCCTGGCTGCAGTGTGTTGAAACCTTGGATTTTTGGTTAGGGAGAGCATTTATTATAGCCATGATGTGGTAAACTGTTTAAATTGATTACACATTTGATTTTGTGACATAAGTGGTGTAGAATATATGGGCAGGATATTAGAGAATAATTGAGAAATAAAATTGATGTTGCATTAATTTATTAAATAGCAAGTGAAATGCACTCATCGTCAATCGCGCTATGTTTAGTGAGAAGACCAAAAACATGTTTCTTCCTTTGTTCGATGAAATATACATATATGATGTAATTGATTGCACTCTATTCAGCTCCATTATGTGGAGACAGCTCACTACTGACACCCGCATTTGTGGAGATATATTCTAACACAACAATCTCATAGGCTGGATTGCCAAGGACGAGATCAGGGTTGGAATACCGGTTAGGTATACTAAGGCTTATTTTTCCTAAATTATTTCTCATTTGGGTACATTTTGTCTAAAATTATACCATCCCCATCCCATTAGCGGGTGTATGTGTATTTTGTGTCTGTGAGCTCATTTTTTTTTATTGGAGTCGGTCCCGAGCGATCTTTTCATAAAGCTCCAAAGTATAGGGTTGAGTCAAACTTGAGTTCAATAAATATATAACTATGATACAATTCAACATTCCTAAGTAACTTACACTATTAAAATAGGTTTGGATGTGCAGGTACCTTTCGTCTTTCTTCTTTATCTTTTCTTCATACCCTCCTCCATTCAACACTCGGTTGCGGGGTTCTTCTCCCACTATACCGCTCTCCCCCTCTGTGCATTATTTCACAAACCACAATCCCAACCATTGGGGAGAAGAGTAAACCATGAGTTATTCATCACCAGACACACATGGTCAAGCAAAGAAATAGCCTTCTTCATAAAGCTTGGAGATATTAAGAGAAATCTGGGGGGAAAAAAGTTCCTGGCTGCAGTGTGTTGAAACCTTGGATTTTTGGTTAGGGAGAGCATTTATTATAGCCATGATGTGGTAAACTGTTTGTCTCTTGAATCAGAACCTGAGGTAGACTCGAACAGCATTAGAAACTATCTGTGTTGATAAAACGGCTGTGTGGAATGGCAATAACATATTTTCAAAATAAAATTCCCATAGTTTCATGTACGAAGCGTGTTTTTTTAAGTAACTACCGTTTTGAAATTTAATAAACACAAGTGTACTTTGTATCAATTTTATTTTTACATGAAAGCCGGTACCTTAATCTACTTTTCAACATAATTTCCACCAATATCAAGGCACATGTCATGTCGTACAACCAGCTTTTGAATTCCATCTTCATAGAAATCTGCCGCCTGATTTGATAACCACTGCAACACGGCCATTTTGAGATCATCATCGTCGTCGTGGCGCTGACTACCATGATGCTTTTTTAAATGCAGGAACAAGTGGTAGTCACTAGGCGCTAGATCGGGACTGTACGCAGGGTGTTCCAAGTTGTTTCCAGCCAAATGATGCGATGAGATCTTGGGTACGATTATCCACATGTGGACGGGCATTGTCATGAAGCAAAACAACCCCCCTATACTTAGCATGCCACACCTTTTGTTTTGGATTGCAAAGCTCGGTTTTTTTTAAGGTCTCAAAATAGGTCTCAGAATTTATTGTGTCATCATGGGTGATGTTGAATGCCGCCATTCCATTGATTGTTGTTTCAATTCCGGCGTAACATGAGCCAACCATGTTTCATCACCTGTGATAATTTGGCTTTAAAAAAATCACCAAGATATCTGTATTGCTCAAGGAAAGCAACGCACTTGCTAAATGTTTGGTTTTGTGCACTTCAATCAACATTTTTGGTACCCAGTGTGAGCACAACTTATGATAATTTAAGTGTTCTGTCACAATTCCATAAAGAACACTTCTTGAAACTTGAGGAAACTCATTAGATAAAGATGAAATCGTAAAGCGTCTGCTCTCTCGAACTTTTCCATCAACTTTCTGCATCAAATCTTCAATAATGACAGAAGGCCACCCACCTCGTTCCTCATCATGCACATTCGTGCGGCCATCTTTAAATGCTCTAACCCATTTTCTTACCATTCCCTCGCTCATAGTGTTTTCTTTATACACTTCGCTGATCTGGCGATGAATTTCAGCCACTTTCACATCTTTTGCATGAAGAAAACGAATAACATTGTATTTCACAGTCGGCGAGATTTTCAATTGACTTAGCCATCTTAAGTACTCTCAAACAGACATAAACATTGTCACATACCTCCATATGGTGTCTGTGGCTAGCCAAAAGCTGGAGGTACTCAAGGCGCATGCGTAGAACGGCAGCCGCAGCGGCCAAATTTAAAAACGGTACTTACTTAAAAAACACGCGTCGTATTTTGTCTGTGAAATTTGCTGGTAAAATACAGTTAGTATGAAATATGTGCTTACTTTGCCATATTTAGGTGTACAAGTTGAAGAAGGCACTGCAAGAGAAGTCCTGGGACCAAGTGGAGGTGGGAACCACAGAGACATTCCAAGGTCGCGAGAAAAGAGTCATCATCATCTCCACTGTCAGGAGCAACAGGAACCTGCTCGACTATGATGGCCGCTTCCGACTAGGGTTCCTTGTTAATCAAAAGGTAACACTTTCTTGACACAGATATAGTTGATCCACCAGTTCTTTGGTGGTGCCTGACAGCTAGCAGTAGCTAACAGTAACCCCAACATTGCCTGAAAGTCACTGTTAACATATTTGGAAATAATTATTTGCTAAGTATTAATGTAGAATTGTACTTTCCATAATTTAATTAAACAAAAAATGATTTAATAAATCCATCCTGGGTGTTGTTTTAGCTGTTGTGGCAACTACTGGTTAAGTAGTGCATGAAATTATACATACATACCTATACAGCATTCACGACCTAAGTTTACTTGGATGACAGCTCAAAAAGTTACTAGAAATAGTCCCTAAAATATCCTTACGCCAACATCTGATATCTATTATGTCACTTGGACAGTTGTAATGAAAACATGTGGTAATGTAGAGTATGAATGTGATAGTTAACCACGGTAATTTAGGCCAATATTATGCCTCCAAGAAATTTTGAAATTGAAATTTTTGAGTCACTAAGCTGAAAGAAAAACATATTAAAATGGTTTGTATAGTCTGAAAGAAAAACACTTTAAAATTGTTTGTATAGTATGAAAGAAAGAGTTATTACAAAGTTTAATACACATTTAGAACCTAAATATATTAGGCCTATATTTTATAGTCTCTGCACAAATTAATTTCTATGGTTTTGGTATGTTATTTATTATGTAATATGTTGCTTGTAAAATATATTTAATAAAACTGTTATTTTAAAGGCACTTTAACACTGTAGGCTATCAGCACCTTGCAGCATAATCTGGCAATAGCGGTACTGCCAGCACTACTTCTCTTTTGAAAGTGACAGCTGCTAAAAATATGTTTTTCTAGATCATATGGTCTGGTGTAGGGATACATAATTTGAGCTGGTAACTTTTTCTTTCGGGCATCACCATAAAAGCTGTGGATTAACTATAATGTTTATTAATATTAGTATGCCAAGTTGATTGCTATAATTCTATGTCTGGAAATTTAAGAGGAAAATGAGAGGTATTCATTTTATGTGAACAGGAGCTGCTTCAGACGCTACATAACGGCACCCCCAGCCAAACAGTTAGGGTTGTAATTCCTACCTAATACACATTTTTCAAATTCACCCAAAGTAGGTCTCTCTATCTGTTAATTCTTCACGGTTGTGTTTGCTCACCTCTAGTGTTCGTCACCCACATTTTCTACTACACAACTTGGACATGAAAGAAGAGTTATTATTCTTGATGGCATTAAAGGGTATGACTTGAGACTGAAGTTTTCAATGACCCACTTAGAAAGAATTATATCCTGAGTTCCTCCCTGTACATTGTATTATTCTTAGGGAACATCTAGCAGCCAAGTATCTTAAATTTAAGCACGTTTTGAAAGAAGTTCTAAAAATTGTCAAATATATTCATTCAAAGGAAAAAAAAACATCGACAATTAAAGCTTTTGTAAATGAACTCAAAAGTATTGAGTTTCTTAATGACATTTCATGATTTTGCTTAGTAAGGTGGTTCTCAGTAATCAGTTTACTAAACAAGTTTTTGTTGTTGTTGAAACCAATCAATTCACATTTTCAAGAGAAGGAGAAATAATTCCCTTAACTTGAGAACACACTCTGGTTCTTAGTCATAGACATGACATTTTTACAGATGTTTTTTTGGTATCTAAAGATATTTAATGTATCACTGCAATGTAAAGGAAAACTAATATCAGATCTAGCACAAACAGTGCTCAGCTTCCACAACAAATTGAAAATTTTCTTAGAAATTTGGGATATATTTTAACTCACTTTGCTTATTTGCAAGTTAAATGGTCTTGTAGAAGAACTCAATGATCAATTCTGCAATCTTCAAACACTTAGGCCATTATTTGTTCTATTGGGGAGTCATTTTCTCGCTGACGTGATGAAGAGTGGTTGTCCTATTCAGAGCCAATTTGGGTGGACTCCGCAGCTATACGGCTGAAGCTACTGAAGCTTCAAGAGGACGAAGGACTTAAACAAGCAAAACCAAGTGGTTGTTTGATTACTGAGTTTGGGAAGTTGCATTATATTTGGAAGAAGGTACAGGACAGGTGGATAGAAACATATAAAAGGGAGACAAACACAATATGGCCTTTACAATGAAAAGAAGAACACAGTTCACACTTTACACTGTTGCCAATGGACAAAGAGGTAATGGTTGCCTCTTAAAGAGAATTGGTCGTCACTGCCCAATCCCCCGACCTCATAAAGCAAAAAGAGGTTTTCCTTATTGAGTTATAACTGTAGTAAAACAATTTTTATTTGACAAACATTTGATTCTAGACTCAATAAATAAATTTTATTTTGAAAAATTAAAATAATATAAATAAAATTAGAATCAAATTAGAATCAAATTACCAAAACAATTTTTATTTGTTTAATCTACTCGTCGATGCCTTTATAGTGTCCATCTTAGCAGTAAGCTGCTTAAAATTGTGTTGATTATTGAAGCAATTCACACCAGTTCATTTAAATGTTGGTCTATCACAACTGATGTATATTTGGGTAAAATAAATTTTAGTGTAGAATATAATGCTTCACATGAATGGGTTTACCACAAATGGAGATTAATCTTTTAGCACATTCCTTTACTTTGGGATATTTTTGTCCCAGGATTTACTTCCAAAACTCATCTCAATAAAGAAAACCTCTTTTTGCTTTATGAGGCAATTGTATTATATTTATAAGAAGGTATAGGAAAGGTGGATAGAAACATATAAAAGGGGGACAAACACAATATGGCTTTTACAATGAAAAGAAGAACACCGTTCACACTTTACACTGCTGCCAATGGACAAGGAGGTAATGGTCGTTAGAATGAAACCTGGGTCGGGGGATTGGGCGGTGACGATCAATTCTCTTTAAGAGGCAACTATTGCCTCCTTGTCCATTGGCAGCAGTGTAAAGTGTGAACTGTGTTCTTCTTTTCATTGTAAAGGCCATATTGTGTTTGTCTCCCTTTTATATGTTTCTATCCACCTTTACTACAGTTATTAATTTAATTTTGCCCGTTTTTGCTTTTCTACCTATGCCAAGTTTGATATCACATTCAAAGCTGCGTAATATGACAAATGGTTTTTAAAAAATGTTCTAGTGAATAATAAGATATGTTTAGAGTGTTTTTAATTACCGAAATTGCTGAAAAAAAGTGTTATATTGTAACGATACTGATTTTGACCGCTCTCATATATTAAAAAAGTCAGGGATTAAGTGCATTTTCTTTAAGTATTGCATGTAAAATATCCTTTCAATACTTCATCCATGGAGAATCACGCGCTTTTCAGAAATAATGTCCAAGAATTGCACAATTAAAACTTATTTTTTCTTTCAAAAGACAACTCTGCAGTGTTTACCAAAAAAGCAAGTGACGCTAGCTCCCTCTACCCAATAGGAAGCTAGCCTTCACAACATCTGTCGCCAGGACTCTTTCTATTAGTTGGTTCTGACACTGGTCGCTGCTTTTGCGTATAAATACACACAGTGCCGGTAGCATAAATATATCACTGACACAAAATATTGACAGTGCCAATACAAATTATTAACAGTGCCAGTAAAATATATAGTTGTAATATAACAGAAAAATCATCTGTGGTTCAACTAAACTGTATCATATAAAATTTTATATTCAGTTCCTAAGATAAAATTACCTTAATAAATCGTGTGCAACATTAAAAGTTTTATTAATTCAAATAAAATACCACATAATAATTCCGTATCATAATAATTGGCGCTCGATCACGGGGAAATTATCAGCTAATTAAACAGTATCACTTATATAGGTGCTCATTGTGGATAGAAACATATAAAAGGGAGACAAACACAATGTCTCCCTTTTATATGTGACCATCCACCTTTCCTGTACCTTCTTCCAAATATAATACAATTACCTCATAAAGCGAAAAGAGGTTTTCCTTATAGAGTTATATTTATATAGGTGCTCAGCGATTAATAACTATATAATATAACTCTATAAGGAAAACCTCTTTTCACTTTATGAGGCAATTGTATTATATTTGGAAGAAGGTACAGGAAAGGTGGATAGAAACATATAAAAGGGGGACAAACACAATATGGCCTTTACAATGAAAAGAAGAACATAGTTCACACTTTACACTGCTGCCAATGGACAAAGAGGTAATGGATGTCTCTTGATCGTCACCGCCCAATCCCCCGACCTAGGTTTCATTCTATCGGAACTCATCAGGGAGGAGTGTGAAACACGCAACTAATAATATAACTAATAATGACAAAATCGTGTTTAATATATCTCTTAAAATAAAACCTCGCTACGCTTTTTTTAGGTAGTTTGTAATATATATTTGGAAGAAGGAACAGGAAAGGTGGATAGAAAACATATAAAAGTAAAAAGAAGGTTTCCTTAGAGAGGTATATCAATTTAGATACTAAATCAGATTTTTGTGATGTATCGTAGTAATATATCGCTCAGTCCTAGGGCTAGTGTTGTTACCAATTTGAAATCAGTCCTAGTTAACGAATATTTAGGTTTGGTGGCTTTCTAGAATTTTTGATCCTCTAATGTGTCGGCTCCCATCTTCTTACCTGAGACATTGCATGGGGCTCTGTTGGATGATTTTAACACTTTGAAACTGTAGCAGTCCTAAAAGTTGAGGTTATGAGTGTAGGCATGTGCTGAAACTGGTTTTACACGGTTCTGGATTATGGTCTCATGGCAGTCAGTGTCCATTCATACGTTTACGAAGAGAGTAATGGGGAGGCCAATATATCGTGAAGTACACATTTGGCATTTTAGTTGATCCATAACTTGGATTGAATGGATGCACTGGAAGTGATTTTTTCCTCAATATTATCAACCTTCATATTTGGACTCTTATTTCCATCTCTTTAGTGTTTAAAACTGCTAACGGCTATCAAACTAGCACTAAAATTGACTTATTTGGGGTGTTCAAAGTAACCATTTTCAATTTAAAGTGAACTTGAATAGAATATATGAAATAGTCTCGAAGCTGGATCACAACTCAAATATTTTTGTTTGTTAGTTTATGCTTTGAAAAAAAATATTATTATTATTATTATTATTATTATTATTATTATTATTATTATTATTATTATTATTATTATTATTATTATTAGCACCGCGTCTTACTACCCGTTCGGGCTATACGCACTTACGCTAATGTGTAATGGTGGGGTGATTGTGAGATGAAATAAAGGACCTACAGTTTAACGTGGAATCCGAACCACGGTGGAGGCCTGGCATTCCCCACATTCACAAGATGTCTTGTCAGAGGTGAAGGAAGGGTTTGGTAATCAGATAAATCTTTGCCGGGACCGAGGATTGAACCCCGGCCGCCAGCATAGAAGTCTGACACCTTACCCCTAGACCGCCAGGTCACAAAAAAAAATATATTGTTTTCATTAATTTCTTATATAACTTTGCACTAAAATCCCTTTGAATTTGTAATCTTTAATTGTAATTTGATAAATCAACATGCAATTCTATTACTTAGGATTATTTCATATTTTCATTAATATATTGTATATAGGGGAGTTGTGTGAAATCACTTTTTCAATTCGAAGCAAAATTGAATCAAATAATATGAGATATTCCTGAAGCTGAATTGAAGTTTAAATATTTAAAAAAAATTAATGTGAGATAAAAATATTATGCTTTGCATAACTTTGTATTATTATTATTTTTATTAATGGTAGGGTAATTGTGAGATGAAATGGAGGACCTACAGTATAACGTGGAATCTGAACTACGGTGGAGGCCTGGCATTCTACACATTCACAAGCTATGATTAATTTTTATTATTATTATTTAGCACTGCGTCTTACTACCCGTTCAGGTTATACGCTTTAAGTACTAATTATGTTAATGGATTGGGAATTTGGAAGATTGAATTAGATGAAGTGAACCCGCATTTGGGTGGANCAATCTCCCCATCCCCGGTGGTCGAGCTAAACATGACTAGCGCGTTAGCTAACTATGCCACCGAGGCGTGTCTATGATTAATACACACACATCTTGTCGGAGGTAAAAGAAGGGTCTGACAGTCAGATAAATCTGTGCCAGGACTCAGGACATAACTTTGTAAATATAGGAATTAAATATGATTTTTAGAATGTTATATTTCACATATAATTAATATATTTTGTCTTAAAATGATAAATTAGGTTATTATCACAAAAGGTAATTTTTATTATATAGAATTATTTTTTTACATCAACCCTAATTTGGAATGAGAATGAATAACAGCATACATCAAAAAAGTTTAAAAAATAAAAATGTGTGTTTTACCTTTATTTATTTATTTATTTATTTTTATTTTTTCAAAACTTTGTATTTGTCAAATACGGAATTTTACTTTCGAATCAAAGTCGAATTGAACAAATATTCAAAATGTAGTCGAAGTTTTTAAAGTGAAGTTGAAGATTCGAACTCCCTTAGTATAAAACTAAAAAAAATAGCAATAGTAGTATATAAAATGAGTATTTTAGCTTTCAATATTTTTATTGGCGAATCCTTGGAATTTTTGTAAAAGTGAATTTGAATCTAATTTTTTTTTTTTTTAATTTCGAAGATTTGCACACTTAAAGACATAAGGATAATTTTATTATTACTATTGTTTACCTTTGTTACTTTGTTAACAGAGGTTCAACGTGGCAGTAACTCGGGCAAGGTCCCTCCTGATTGTTGTGGGGAACCCCCACCTGCTGGAGAAGGACAAGAACTGGAGGGCTCTTATCCAGCTAACCCGGCTGCAGCTGGATTCTTATAAGGGCTGCGAGTTCCACCCCTTTGATGACACCTGGGTGGACAATGTCATGGAGAGGATGTCTACCTTGCGACTCAAAGTGGAAGATGAATGAACTATCATGAGACCTCTTCAAACTTTCGTTGTTGGACAAATTCATTGTCTATTACTTTTGTATTGCCGCTCAAGGATATTGTTTTGTTGTTGTTTTTTAATATTATGTCATTACAACACTAGTTTAGATCCATACATCAATATTTAGCTATTGTAATTTTTCTTAAAATGATATAGTTGGGTTTGACATGAAGGAGGTATTTCACTCTACTTCATATTTAACTTATCTGTTATTATTGAAGGAGGGTTGTTTCCAAAGTGAATGTGTTATTTTGTTATTTTGTAGAACATAATGATAAAGAACGTAGGTGGGCTGCTTTATGGTAATGGTGATATTTTAACACATTTTAACATTTGGTATTCCACACTTTTTTTAAAAAATTGGCCCCTAAGGGTATTTTCTAGTAAATGATAGAATGCTAACATTCAGATTTATAAATAGGTCCTATATTCTCACTGTACAGGGAGATTTTTATAATTTTTTTGTATGGTTTATCGTAATTACTTGTTAAACAGTTCTAACTCTATAAGGAAAACCTCTTTTCGCTTTATGAGGTAATTGTATTATATTTGGAAGAAGGTACAGGAAAGGTGGATATAAACATATAAAAGGGGGACGAACACAATATGGCCTTTACAATGAAAAGAAGAACACAGTTCACACTTTACACTGCTGCCAATGGACAAAGAGGTAATGGATGTCTCTTAAAGAAAATTGATCGTCACCGCCCAATCCCCCGACCTAGGTTTCATTCTATCGGAACTCATCAGGGAGGAGTGTGAAACGCGCAACGCAACTTCCTAAAAGAGAAAACCAAAAAACACAAAAGAGGAGAAAAAGTAAAATGGTAAAGAATAATAGAACACATAGATAGGAACAAATAAAAGGTATAACAAAAAGGACAAACACAGGAAAAGGACATGGATGCGAATATATAATGATATAACTCTATAAGGAAAACCTCTTTTCGCTTTATGAGGTAATTGTATTATATTTGGAAGAAGGTACAGGAAAGGTGGATAGAAACATATAAAAGGGGGACAAACACAATATGGCCTTTACAATGAAAAGAAGAACACAGTTCACACTTTACACTGCTGCCAATGGACAAAGAGGTAATAATTGATCGTCACCGCCCAATCCATTACCTCTTTGTCCATTGGCAGCAGTGTAAAGTGTGAACTGTGTTCTTCTTTTCATTGTAAAGGCCATATTGTGCTTGTCTCCCTTTTATATGTTTCTATCCACCTTTCCTGTACCTTCTTCCAAATATAATACAATTGTTTGTTAAACAGTTCAAAAAGGTTTTCCTTAAAGATATTTAATTTTATTGTACTGCTATGTAACTCCAAACAACTGTTTAGCAAACATAGCTATTATGTATTTCTTAGTTTGTCTTCTAAAATAAAATGGGTAGGTTACAGGGAACATCAATTACTATAATCAAATGATATCTCCACCTCTCTCCCCATTATATTTATTTTGATTAGCACACCTTGATTTTGACAAGATTATGCCCAAACAAGGTGTTCAGTGAACTGGAAATTGGGGAAAAGTCAGGGAATTTAATCGAATTTCTGAAATGTTCACATATTCACTTTAAAAACTATGAAGTTTTTATTCACAATAGTCAAAATAATATTTTTATTCCAGTTACTACACACCACTAATCTCTCTAAACACAATTGTTCATTGTTGAGCATAATAATCTCAACTCTCAAAGACAACATATTATTTACATGTCGTATTTCCAACCTCTATCGCACGTATTCAGCCAAAATTGAGTCATCACTATGTACATGTGAGTGAATTAGATAAAGAAGAAACTAAAAAAGACTTGTCTCACAACAGTTTTAAACTACTGGTGTGGCTCTTTCAATGTTTCAATTTGATCTCGCTGGAATCTAACTTAGATCGCACTCCCAAGAGCCCATAGCCTTAGGATGATAATATTATTACATTGATTCGGGATATTAATAAAATAATATTTATAATATATAAAAGTTGGAAATTGGCTTGGAAAACTTGAAAAGTCAGGGAATTTTAAAATATATATTTAGTTCCAAACCCTGCTAAAATTGTTTTAACATATTTTTAATTAGGTCCTATAACTAGCAAATGAAATTAGCGACCATATAGTGATTGGGGGGAGGAGGGTAAGTTATTTAATCATTATCAAAATTTCAATTCAAAAGTTTTAACCCTGTTAATATATTGGGTCTTTTAAAGTTAGCTCTTGTCCTCTTAAAATATTTCTGTATATTTATTAATTAGAGATGTCATGATACCCGTTTTTCTCAATTTCTATTCTTGAACATTTTCTTTTTCACTATTTTTCCAAGCACCCAACCTCATATAAAAAAATATGAAGGTATTAAACTTCAGAACATCTTATAGATATTTATTAAACACACTAAACATCTTTAAAATTGAAAATCAAAACAAAAAATTCAAATAAACTCAAAATTAATAAAACAATTTGCAGATCTTATAGCAGAAAGAAGAACATATTTCACACATTACAAAAATTTAAAGGCATCCGCCATAACTGATCCAACGCACGCTAGCTTTCCAGAAATTAGCAACGATATATTGATATATTGATATATTGATATATTGAATACATCGGACTATGCTCTAAATCTATTGAATTAAAATAAACACAACTCTTCTTTTGTTATCAATGGGTACATTTCCCCGACACTTTGTAGTACCAATACGTCACTACACAGTCGCGTTGCCTCGCTGACCAAAATAATTCCACTTGTAATTAAAAGACAGTAAGGTATGTCGAGTCATATTCTATTTGAGACCATTTATTTTTCATGTAGAACAATTCAAAATGTTAAGAGTTGTACTATATTCAGGCAAATATGGTATATTTACAATTTGCAGGCATTAAAGTGAAACGGCAACTAAACTAATATGAGAGATAATCAATTATTACCTATTCTGAATGTTGCCTTTTGTTTAGTTGCCAGTTTTATTGAGAGCTAAGAATTGAAGAATTGAGTTTGACAGCCTTACTATTAATTATTATTATATACATGAACACATTCAGTGTTGTGAGGTATAGTATCCTCTTAAAATATTTCTATATTTTCAGGTAAGTCCCTTTTATTCCTTTTTCAATGTTTAATTTAATACAGCTGTTTGACGCTATTTATTCTTTGTTAAAATATATATTTGTTAGGGATGAATGGACCCTTTGAATTCTAATGGATAATGGGTTTCAAACATAGAGAACAGATAATGGGTATCAAACCCATAGTACATTTAATGGGTTTCACATTTTGAGAACATTTAAGAGATATCAATCCTAGAGAGCATTTAAGAGGTATAAAAAATTGTGTTTTAAGTATACTATGTATGCTGCCAATGGTTAAATATAAAACACCATTTTCAAAATTTTGCTATTTGATTCAATAGAAAACGCTATTTTCACACCCTTTTTTATATCCTACATTTAATAATAGAATATATTTTACAATTACCATATTAGTTTGGAAATTAATTTATTGATTTTCAAACTAATATGATAAGAATCAATACGTGTATTTTCGAACTAAAATTATTATAAAGCAGAGTTTTATAATCGCCCATCTTGATCCTGATATTTTGACTCATTTCTCATCCTGTTCCCGTCCCGCAGTAAAAATTCCCATCCATTTCTAGATTATTATAAAATTAATAATTGTCCTTTGGCTTGGAAACATATTAAAACCGTATAGAAGCACTACAGAATCAATATTCGGATTTGAGCAAAGGTGGAGCTTTATTTATTTATATATATAATATATAAATTTACAAACCCACACACACACACACACTTTGTTTTTTATAAGTTAATTATCTAGACAATAATAAATGAAATGCTATACTTTATACTAATACAGCAATACTGCACTCTCTCGCCAAGCTAGGAATCAGAGCACCGACGAAGGCCTTTATTTAGCTTGCAAATGCATTAGAGCTGTCATACTGATATCACAAAAATATCTAAGAACTATTTACAGCATGATGGTGTGCAAAGCTTCGACTTCAATTCAAAAGTAAAATTATAGATTTAACAACTACAAAGCTTCACCAATAAAAATATTTAAAGTTAGAACTCTCATTTATGTTTAATTTTTGTTTTGTGCTTGTTTGTACATCAAAAATTAATGTTCATATAACCATTTTAAATTATTAAATTACATATTATGATAATAACTTAACTTCTCACTTTGGGATGAAATATTTCAATCATATTTGCAATATAACATTTTGTAAATTACATTTGGTACCTCAATATTTATATAGTTATGCCACATTAACCGTTTACACTACTACGGTAACAATTATTTTTTTAATACTTTACCTTTAATTCTTCTTCAGGAGTATTTAATTTCATTCAGTTCACTTTGGATTGATAAAGTGGACTTAGTACACCACTACAGAATAACCAGAAAAATAATTTAATATGAATAGTTAGTTTATTTTAATCACAAATATAAGAAATTCAATGCGGTCAATTTCAAAAAAAACAATGCATCTCAAAGGACTTTTGTTCAAAAACTGAACAAGGAATGAAACAAGATGGTGATAGTGATGAAATACAAGGAAAGACGAAATTTGCAAATGTTAAAATTTAAACCTGACGAAAGAGCAAAGCGGCTAAATTCGAATTATTGTTGTATGTTTAAACTTTTCACCCGTTGGTTTTAAATAAATAAACATTGTTATTGTGAAAATTTAAACCAGCTCAATGGTTTAATTTTTTTAATATTGGGATGTTAGGCGTAATGTAAATCATTTTATATGTTAAAATAAACACCACATTAATCCTTTCTTTGAACAGAAGTCTTTTAAAATACACAAGCTCAAATTTCATTTCTGTGTAATGTAGGCTATTTGAACAGATGATACTGTTAAGTTGCCATTATATCACAAATGGGGAAAAAATTTATGAATGTGTTGTGAAATCAATATTTTATATATATATGTACATCCTTGAAAACATTAATAATATTAATATGTTATTTGTTGTCCACTTTGTATTATTTAATATTGTTTTCGGCCTGTGATACAATATATTGTGATCTTTTTTATGTAGGTATACAGAGATAATCTAAAAAATGTTTATCTTAGAAAATAGTTTGAAAATAAATACATTATTTTCATTTTGGCTAAATCTAACTCTACATTCATTTATTATCACTGTAAAAAGCTAGGAGAAGATTCCAAAATCAACTTCAGAGATACTTAAGGGGAGAGAATCTCGGTAATGGAAAAGAGTAGGCCTGGTTACCTATTTTCCTACTGTGAAAATACTTTGTACTCACTCTAAATGTGTACACTTATTCTTTCCCTCTCAACTCTTAAGTTGCTTCACATTAGTTTATTTTTCACATTTTAATAAATTATTTTATGTTAAAAAAATCACACCCATCGAACCTTTTTATTTACATCCACTACCGTTTCCAGATTGTGGCCCGAGTCAGGTTCTTATTCAAACCATATATTTTCCACTATCGGTCTGCTAGGCCTATCATAGCTTTAAATACCTTATAATCCGACTTAAGACCAGGACAGGCACAACATCCAGTCCCCATTAGTTAATTTATCACTGTGAAAGGATAAACCCACATTTCCATACCGATAATTGAACCAGGGACCCTTATCTCAGTAGACAGACACGCTACCAACAGATCTAAGACCTATTGAGCCTATCTATTATTATAAATTGTTAACAGCGTATTGTGTTCTTTCCTTTTATATGTTTTTATCCACCTCTCTTATACTTTCTTCCAAATATGTCTGTTCCCTCTATTTATAAATTCCTAGTGTACGAAATAAAATAATAATTTCAATAACCATTTCATGGTTAATTTAATAAAAACACCTAGAACAACTAAATAAATCCTTCCCACCATGATGAGATATAAAACCATGAGAAATGGATCCCTTATAGTTTTCCAAATTTTATAATGTTTGCCACATAATATTTTTTGCATTTACCTGTTTATTGTATTGAGATTACTTTGATTTACTATTTATTATTTTGGATATTATTATGTTTTTGTATTATATTAAGTTATCAGTTTAAAAGAATGGTTATCTTTTAAATATCTTGCTATGTTAAGTTTTTTTTAATCATTATGTTTTATTTTGTAACAGTGTAAAAATATTTCAATAACTTTATTTTCTAAAAAATAGTTTTTGTTTTTTCCATTTGTCATTGTATATTTTCTTTCAACATATTTTGTTTCCTAAATATAATAGACAAAATAATTTGAACAATTTATTTTGAAACAAAAAAAAAGTTGATTTACTGTTCATTTTTAAGAATTGTATTATGCAAAATAATTAACTTTACAGTTCTTCTACTTGATCTTTCTTAATAAAACACAATTGACAAAATATGTATCTTTCTATCCAATTAATTAAAGCACAATAACACTTGAGGGGTTTTAATTTTAAACTTATAATTGGAATCTGATGTAGGAATAACATTCTAGTGTTTTGTACCATGTGTAAAGTACCGTTTGCACTGAAAAATTAGTAACCAAGCTACCAGAACAAAGTTAATAACAAAAATGTTTTAGCTAAATATGTTCTTGCAAAACAACTTAATGTGCAACAAAATTTGCTATCACAATGTGGATTACACAAAATGTTGACAACAAATTATTAACAGTGCTACCAACACATATCTAATTAATTTCTCTTCTTTAACAATGCTAGTAATATTTGCTTCAAACATTATTTGATCTATACTGCCAAATATTGTGTTGCGAGAATGTTGTTTTTGACACTGTTCACAACAAAGTTATTAGCAATGTTATTAAAATAAAGAAAATCTGTCATTAACACATGTTTTCCACAAAATGATGGAAACAAATGTTATGAAAGATTTTATATTCAAATAATTAGTAATGAATAAAATGATGAACTATTAGGGGAAAAGTAGCACACAAATAAAAGAAAAGACACTAACACAAATTTACACACACTTCAATATTTCGATGCTATTAAAGCACCTTCCTCAGGAAGTAGTAGTAATTAGACTGAAGAGGATGTTGTCTTCAATGATGCCAACT
The DNA here is from genome assembly GCA_901482245.1 of Timema douglasi. Lineage (NCBI taxonomy): Eukaryota > Metazoa > Arthropoda > Insecta > Phasmatodea > Timematidae > Timema > Timema douglasi. Next base: position 80,897 of record CABEEJ010003158.1, read on the forward strand.
TGATTGGAAAGGATGAAAATTTCTCTGATGAAGATTAAATTCCCTGAAAGTTTGTCATTTACTGTGTGGATGGTAGGTGGTGCTGGTGTAGTCTCTGGGTAGAAATTAGCGAATATTTAGGTTGGGTGGTTTTCTAGACTTTGTGATCCATTGATGTGCATATATGCACATATTGCATTGTGTCTTGTGGAGTGATTTTAACACCTTGACAGTTTAGCAGTCTTCAAAGTTGAGGTTATGAGTGGAGGCGTGTGCTGAAACTGGTTTTTCTGGATTCTTAATTTTGGTGTCATGGCGGTGTCCATTCATGCGTTTACTTAGAGTTTCGGTGGTGAGGCCAACATATTGTGCAGTACATTGTTGGCATTCTAGTTGGTAAATTAGGTTGCTGGACTCACATGTGTGACTGCCTTTGATAGTATAGATGGAGTTGGTGATGTTGCTAGAGAAAGTGGTTGCTGGATGATGTATTTGGCAGGTTTTGCAAGCTGTTTTGTTGCAAGGTTGAGAGCCTTGTTGTGGTTGAATGAAGGTTGTGTCATTTTCAGTTACGAGTTTAGGGTGTACCAGAAGATTTCTAAGTGATGGAGGCTGTTTATACACAAGGACTGGTGGTTTTTTGAGAATATTGTTGGTGCGGCTGGATGCTTCCAATATGTGAAAACCCGAAGCTAATATTTTATTTATCTTTTGTAGGCCTGGGTAGTACTTAGTCAATAGAGGTATAGTATCGGGTTTTTCAGGTTTGGGTGATTGTGAAGTTTCAGCTAGTCGAAGTAGGTTATTAATGAGAGGTTTAGGGTATCCCCTCTCTGTAAAGGCTTCTTGAAGGTTTTCCAGGTGGGTTTGAAGACTTTCTGGATCGGAGGAGATGCGGTGAGCCCGTATGGAATAGATCTTTTAGTGTTGAATGGGTGGCAGCTATCAAAATGCAGATATTGTTGTCTATTGGTGGGTTTAAGATGTACCGAAGTTTTGAAGTGGCCATCTGACAGCCTAATGTCCACATCGAGAAATGTTGCCTGGTTGTGGGATCTATTTGAGGTGAATTTCAGAGCCGAAAAGGAGTTAAGGTTATTTAAAAATATGGTAAGATTGTCTTGGCCCGCTGTCCACACCATGAATATGTCATCGATGAAGCGAAGCCAGCAAAGTGGTTTGTTGAGTTGGCGGTCAAGAAATGTTTTTTCCAGTTTGCCCATGAACAGATTGCCATATGAAGGTGCCATCCTTGTGCCTTTGGTTTGAATGAAGTTCGGATCCATGAATTGAAAGTTGTTCTTTTCTAGTATAAATTTAGTGAGATCAAGAATAAATGATGTTGTAGGTGTGGTATTGATCGGACGCTTGTTGAGATAATATTCCACTGCAGCCAGGCCATGAACATGAGGAATGTTAGTATACAATGACACCACGTCGATGGTGACAAGTATGAGGCTTTGAGGCAAAGGTTGCGGTAGGGTATTGAGTTTTTGAAGGAAATGGTTGGTGTCTTTGATGTGCGATGGTAGTCCCGTAACAAATGGTCGCATTTGTAGGTCGACATAGGCTGAAATTCTTTCGGTGAGTGATCCGCAGCTAGAGACCATAGGCCTTCCTGGTGGTGGTATGGTATCTTTGTGAATTTTAGGAAGCATGTAGAATTTAGGCGTTATGGGGTTTTTTGGTAGAAGAGTTTGGACCATGGTTGGAGAAAGGTTTTGTCGGTTGGACTCTCTCTGGGGATTAGTTCTTGAAGCTGGTTGGCAAATTCGATAGTGGGATCATGCTCTATTTGTTTATATGTGTATGAGTCTGAAAGCTGTCTCTGCGCTTCTGTGGTGTAATCATCTTTGTCCATGATAACTGTTGTGGATCTTTGTCGGCCGGTAGTATAAGGATGTTCCGATTTTATTCAGTCTAATTACTACTACTTCCTGAGGAAGGTGCTTTAATAGCATCGAAATATTGAAGTGTGTGTAAATTTGTGTTAGTGTCTTTTCTTTTATTTGTGTGCTACTTTTTTCTTAATACTTTATCATTTTATTCATTACTAAATGTTTTTGCTCAATGCACTTTTACATATAAATTCAAATAACAAAGTTAATAGCAAAATGTGAATAATAACCGTTAACAACTCTCTGCAAACAAATGTTTTCAGCCATTATTTTTTTTCTAACTTTTGTTGTTAACACTTTAACTAACACATGTTTTAACAATGATATCATTAGTGTAAAGGACCTTTAAACATGTCACACATTTTTTCATCTGTGTTTGCTAACTCTGCAGACAGGAAATATGTGCTTGCAACTTAGTGGCCTAGTGCATACCTTTATTATGTTGCAAAGTAAAGTGAACTCTTAACACTTGAAGAACGCCATTTGCTTCCATCAAGATTGCGAGACGGTTAGGTTGGAGCTAGTTGAGTCATTTCTAGAATAAATGGTTGTAAAAAGAAATTAAAATATAATCTTTGAAATTATGACTTTTTTTATATATTCAAACCATAAAATATGTTTGAATCAAATGTTGGTGTTCAGAAAACTATTTTGTCAATTAAATAATTCATTGTATGTGTTTGTATTTCAAAAATTGAGTAAATTTGTGGATTTAATGCACTAAAAATATTTAAAACTAATCTACTTGATGATGGCTAGATTTAGCCATTGAGTCATCAATATTTTTATAGAGGGTAAAAGAGTTTTTCTTATTAATGGGCACATTAAGCAATAGTTTGAAAACTAACTTAAATTATTATATATTTTACAAAGAATAAAAGCTTTATTAATAAATCTTTGAATCTGAACAAACTTGAAGTAGAAATATTCTACCACTAATAGGTTGAAGTATATTCCAAAAAGTATTTTAGTGATGTAATCTGAATGTTCTACATTTGTTTAAAATTTACACGATCTGTTAATTTTTTAAGACTGATTAATATTAAATAAAACTCCATGAAGGGGAAAGTAGATTTTAGCCGGAGGGTTTAGTAAACATATTTTGAGTTTGACTAGACTTGTTTGTGCTCCTTTACTAATAAAATATAACCCACCTGACTCTTTTCCAGCCACCAATAGACAAGAAACAAATAATGGTATAATCTCTTGAAACCATGAAAACCGTGTTTGTGCACAGTACAATAATGTGATGTAAGTGATGTAAGTGATGGTGTAGGAAGACAACATGAAGGAGTAGAGTATCTCTCTTCACAAACTCTTTGTACACACTACACATTTATATTTGACAAATTAATCATTAATGCGTAGAGACATTGAAATTTCAAAAAACAGTTGGTTTTTTTTATCAACTTTTACTAGAATTTAACTTATTAAATAAATATTTTTGGAGTTCGCTGTAGCATTTTAAAATGTATTTTACACACACAAAATTAAATAAAATTGTATATTCTTTTCCACTAATTTGGCTTCTTAAACTTTTATATGCTAATACTTTGCAATTAGGTTGATTTTGATAAGAATGGACCATTAAAAACTATTCATAATTGTTATATTTAATATCAGACTTTTTTTTTTCCCCCTGAAATTGTCAGAAAAATAGTTCCAACGGCACTATTACACATTTTCTAGTTAATATTCATGTAACAACTTAAAAGTTCCCATTCCAGAAAATGAATGACATTCATATTGTGGGCGAACATTTTTAAATTTAAGAATTAAAAAAAAAAGGTTTTTTTTTACCAAAATAGCGTTTTATTTGTAGATGTTAAATGACAAAATCTAACTTTTTATCTAAGGAAATCTAACCATTTTATTTACCACAAAAGAGGTCAAAAAGAATTTATATAAGGGAATTTGTTAATTGTTAATATTAAGACCAAACATAACTACACCCCATATTCTGTGGGAGTTTAAGTAAGGGTCTAGCTAGTTTGCTGAAAGTCGCTAATGTCAACCTATACAGGAATAATTATTTGTCAGTAATACTATCTTATAGATAAAAAGTGTTATAAAACGATTCCAGTGAAACTTCCGTAGTGATTACTTTGTGTTTGGCTTTTTCCTAGCTCATTTAAAGAACAATGTATTATAATAAAACTATAATATTTTTTTTGTTTTGCGGCAGTGGCTGTAAGAAATAATATAATACACAAAATAATAAATAAAAAGTACTATATTCAAACTTGTGTCTTATAACTGGTCACCAATATAAATAGATGATTTTTTTTAAGACTTAGAGAAAAAGCTACACAAAATATTAGTTTCAAAATATAATAAAATATTTTATAAACAGTGCATGATTACAACCAAAAACTGTATGTCATCATCAACGGCCTTCATTTTGTCTGTCTCACCTTAATTTATGAAGAAAGCAAAGCTTTTTAAGAGCATTTTTAAGTTAATCACAAAATAGAAATATCCAAACAGGTAATTGTGTAGTTTCAAACAGTTAATCTCATAATTTCGTGTTTCATTAATGTAAAAACCCTTAAAACAAAACAAAGTTCAAAAACATTGATTGTTGTGAAAGTTTTGACTACCAAATGGGACAACTTAACATATATGGCTTGGTGAATATATATATATGATAATTGATCTGGCAACTTTTTCTAGATGTTACTCTCTATATTCATACCATGGATGGATTTCTTTTCATTTTGGCTTCCTTCCCTACCACATTATTTACTAAACAGTGCAGGTACCGTCATTGTTTTCAAGACTATGAAATATAATGTTTTGTTAGGAAGATAGCAATAAGAAGATTTAGAAAACATTTGTTTTTGAGTGCATGAAAGACCAAAAAAAATCACTCTTAATTGGGATTGCTGGCTATTTTTAGAAATGGGACAATTAAAGCTTTAAATCGCTCAAATCCTATGGTTTTCAAGATTTGTAAAAACCTAAAAAAGGAATCTCAAAATTATAATGAAGTCCTTGACTTTTAACTAAAAACATTAAGGAATTGGTAAAATTATTAATACTTGGGTATTTGGGAAAATCACAAAATTAGAAAAAAGAAAAGTGTATAGATATATTTAACATACTCAAAAAGTGTTATCTTTGTTTTTTATGACATTGACAAAAATGTATATAGGACCAAACCTTAAACAACTTCTTTTAGATTGCTTTTTAAATATTTTAATTATTCTAAACTTGTACACATTCAATCTCTCAACCTGACTTACTGAAACCCTTCCTGAGGGTGACTGGACTTCTCTTGTGCGTTAGTTCAAGCTCGTAAGTGCATTACTAATTAATAATGTTGCACCCACTGCAGCGCACTTTACAAGTGAACAACTAAAATATGTCGTACACGCTAGAGAGGTTAAAGATTCAAGGAATTGAGAATCTAAAGAAAATGTAAAATTTGGATTTGAGAAACAGGCCTTGACAAATCTCTAGTTACTCTATTTTAAAAAATGCAATTTTAAGGCATTTCTCAAAACAAATATTAATTGTGTCTTACAAATGTTTGCCATTTCTGTTTGCTCCCTTGTATGGTTCTAGATTTCCTCTACTTGTTACATATTCCACACTCATCTAAAAAGGGCTGAGAGACAATAACAATAATTTCCCTTTTAAAGATAAAATATTGGTCCATCACTCTTTAAGGAGGATATATTTTCATGTATTGAGATACATAACAATTGGATATTGAAGAACATACAAAAAAATGAAACAATAGGGGAAAAAATACACCTAATACTTTAGATTTCTGTCAGCAGAAAAAGATGTAATGGCTGCTTCTTAAGAAAATAGACCGCTAACATTAAATCTACTAACTTCTTCAACTACTACTTCAATGTATTACAATTGGCCGCCATTAAATAAAATTGTTAAATTAGATTTGTATTACCCACCCAGACCTCTGCTCACAAATATTTTGATTGTTAACTTCATAAATTACATTTTAACATTGGTATTAAAATTTAAAATAATTAGAGACAAAATATGAGTAACTAAATAAAAATATATACCTCGAAGTAGCATTTTATTACATTGTGATTCTTAACGAAGATGTGTGAAATGTGGAACATAACTTCCTAAAAGAGTAAATCAAAAACACAAAATTGGGAAAAAGGAAATGGTTAAAGAATGAATATATTTGTCCATTGGCAACATTGTAAAGTGTCAACTGTTGTGTTTTCATTGTGCAAACTAAATTGTGTGCATCTTGTTTGTTTGTGTAAAACACAACACAGTCTCTTGCTTCATTTAAATGAGGTACTTTTAGGTTAAGTTTAAATTGTTATTTTAATGTTGCATTTACTCTAGTGACTTAAATATCCACTTTGTAAAGTGCCTTTATAACTTTTAAATTATCAGTAGTATTTTAGGGGTGTTTTTTGAAATAAATAAATGTATATTTGGCTTTCCACTTTATTCCACGTCATTTTCTCACATGCATACAACTGAAGGTGTAATTGTGTGTGCATTGTTATAGTTACCAGTATGTTACTGCACACATGTTTTTATATAAAGGTTGTGATATATATATATTCATATTTTGTATAACTTTATATATTGCACTTATATGTATCCTACTATTTTTAAATAAACTTTCTAACCCTAATAAAAATGTTCAGTAAAACTATCTTGTTTGTTGATAGTTTGTAGTGTTTTTCATTGGATAATGATATGGACATTTTTACTGACTTTATAAATAAAATATGTATATTCCTCATTTGGTCTCTTATTTTACATACATTTCAAACCTAACTTTTCATATCTAAAGTTAAAATTGACTCGAATGAATATCTTTTCAAACTATTAAAATTAAGGAATTTGATATACATACACACGGTCTACCTGTAAAAGAGTGATTAAGTTATGACTATTTCATAAGGAGTACCATAGTAGAACTAAACAAGGTAAGCTCAATACCTACAAACTTCATATTTTACTCAACCTTATTACAAATTTGGGAATAAAAAATTAGTAAAAATAAAACTATCCGACACCTTAGCTCAGGCTGTAAAGTGACTGTCTACAGAGTTAAGCGTCCCAGGTTCAATTCCCGACATGGCTGAAAATGTATCATTGGGGAAAATACGGGTTTACCCTTTCCCACCGAGGGACTGGATGTTGTCCCTGTCATAGTTGTATTATAAGGCATATAAAGCTGACCCAGACCACAGGCTGTAAATAGTAATGTATGAAAACAAAACTATTTTATACTGTGTATTTTTAATTATCACTTGGATTTGCCTCTATCAGTAAAAAGATAAATATTTGATGGTTGCATTTAATAAATTATATGGTGGACTGCACAGACTCTCTCATGTACCTATAAATAGAGGCATTTGCTTAAAAACCTTTTAGGATATGTGAAACAAAATAATATAAATTTTTGCAGAAAAATCCACCAAAGAGCATAACAAATTCCTATTTCAAAAAACTCCTTAATATTCATACATATTATAGCTCGGAAACTTGACGTCCATTACTGTTCCCATCCTGTGGCCTGACTCAGTTTTTTTATTCAAGCCATATATTTTCCACCACCAGTTTGTTAGGCCTTTCATAACTTTATATGTGTTATAATCTAACTTAAGACTAGGACAGGCACAACATCCAGGCCCCAGCTGTTAATTCATCACTGTGAAAGGGTAAACCCACATTTTCATCAATTGTAAATTTTTGGCTTTATCAGTAATTGGACCTGAGACACTTAACTCAGTAGACAGATATGCTACCGACTGAACTAAGGTATCGGACAGCTCGGAAACTACTGGTTTTATAAAAATATATTTCAAATAAAAGTTTTGTTTTTAATACTCACACGACTTTGAGATGATAAGTTATTTCTTATCTCAAAGTATTTTGGAGATATGTTCCAAATGTATATATTCACTTGTAGAATACCCAAGTTTTAACCCAATAATTAGAATGTTTTGGGCTTTAGGGCAAGATCCAGACAAATGGACTTCCAGTATAAAGTTGCTAAGAGGTAAATGATTTGGTTATAATCTTTATTTAATAATAATTATGTGGATTTAAACCCACAAAGAAGCATAATAATGACTCTTTTAAAAAACCGATTAAAAATTTAAAATAAAATCTCTTAACAATCAAGGATTCATTTTCAAAATTTTATTCTAGAGGCTACCATTTCGTCACTCATTTGTCAAATGGCAACAATGTAGCATGATGTTCATCTTTACACTGTGGAAATATATTGTGTTAAACTGTTTGCTGCTCTTTCCTGTAAAATGTTTCATTTATAATATGTTGTAGGTCTTGCCTCAAAAATTAGAAAGATTTGTCTATCAAGGTCATTTGATGCTTTTCATGTACCATTGCAAGGTAAAGTAATTAAATAATGGGGCTGAAATTTAGTTTGTTATGCTTGCAATCTACTGGACCAGGGGTAAAATAGTGTGTGTGATGCCTGCAATCTACTCTATCAGAAGTAAGGGCAGTGTGAGATTACTGCAATCTACTCTATCAGAAGTAAGGGCAGTATGAGATTACTGC